>WJFA01000633.1:0-32344 GCA_009870155.1 Pseudobourletiella spinata
CACAGGGCGGTACCATTGGTATATTCGGAAAGTACTCGTCAAGAGGAATCGTTTGGTACCAAATTTTCTAAAATTTGAGAGTACTCGTGTCACTCAGGTCGAAACCTCTTGAAGTTACTCATAATAAAAAATCCTCTTCTCTGCTACATGTCAACAGAATGGATATTTATGCGGGGGGTTTTCACCCCCTAAATTACAGCCACTTTGCTCCTAACTTGGCGGTATGGTGGATGACTAATTTTGTACGGCACAAAGGTGAAAGGGTTTTTGGGGGTATAGTTCATTGTTTGGGAACGGAATCAAGTCCAATATATGTGTGGGTTTTCCCGAAAATTGGAAACATAGTGACTAGTTCCATTGTGTGTGGGACCATGCATTATGAGCTGAAGAAAAGTGGACGAGGAGGGAAGCCCCATTAGGGCACGTGTGTACACGCCGTATTAATTCTGGCCGAAATGGCTGATTGTTCGACCTGTATGAGTCCACAGACGGATGAGCGGTGGGTGAATGATTGAATGAGATTTCCCCGGCCACCATTGTGACAGCTGACCATTGACATTGGTAGGACAGGGTATAGTAGTGGAGCACGACTACGACTCTGTTTATTGTTATGACCAGAGAAAACTGCGGAGCATACTTAGTTTCCTGAGCAAGCCTTTTATCTTTATTTACATTCCGTGCGGCGCTCAGCGCCCCTATATGCTTACAATACATGCATCTCGAAGAGTCAACAATCATTACATTATTCCTAATGGCCTCGTGGATTTCTTTATTGACGGAGAACTGTTTGATTTTTTTCATTCGGTTGCGTGTGATACTCGAGCAACATTTCATTGGTTTCCCTTCTATTATTATTGTTATTGTTGTCACATTCGTTCGCAAGTGGGCAAGTTCCCGGCAGGACTGCAGTACGAAATTCACATTGGTTGTCCGCTCCAAAGGAGAATCCCAAAATTTCCACGAGTATTTTCCCTGTTTTTCATTCTCTAAATGAAATCCTTGCCAGTTCATACACTTATGGTCACCATTCTCACCACGGGCAAATTGATTCCAACGTCGTCAATGCAGTCACCCAAACGGACCTGCAAAAGGGGTGAGTTCTTCCCACCAATCATGTTACAAGTTGTCATCTGGTAAATGATTACGTCAAAAGCGTGTAAAACGAAGGACCCCCGAACCCACCGCCGGCCGAAAGATCCAATCCGTGAGGGATCATGAGACGAATGTGGGCACAAGCGAGAGCTGTCCCACTCGGACACGTTCCCTGTCACCAGTTACAATTATTAATTGGCATTCAATCAGAGGGTCAACCGACACCATCATCCATTCTCACTGCCTGACGGATGGGTGACTGGTCAGGAAAAAGGGGTAGAAAATGGCTAAAAAATTACCGTTTTCCGACAAGTCTCCCAACCACAACTTGTCAGAGAATTGGAGAAAATCAAAGAGGGGACACGCACTGAAGTGCGGAGCATTTTTAATATTATTTTCGTGCGGAGGAGAGACATCTGTGTAATTATATATGGATCAAGATTACAAGGGAGGAAAAAGTATACAAAGGCGCTTACTCTTGTTAGGAGTGGAGGAGGAGCGGAGAAAGACTGATTGTGTGGTGGGATTAGTGTGTGTACATATGAAATGTGGGGTATCAGACACTAGAGAAATGAAGAGTCATAGTTTTTTATGCTAGACTTTGAGGGGAAAGCTATACAGGGTGATGACGGGGTAGTATGCATATGCGTGCTTATGTCTGCTCCTGTGAAGGACGGCAAGTTCATTTTTTGGGTTAAAAACGGGATTTTTCTCCCCAAGCACTTGATACCTCGATAAGCTGGTCATCCTGCTCTGGATTTGTGCTTGACGAGAGCACAAGTGTTCTAAACGAGCAATAATAATGTTGGACAACTCCCCTAAGTCCCCAGCACACCACCACGGCTACATATGAGATCCCAGTATTCTTTCTCTTGGCTTTGTTTGGAGATGATCCTCGTGACCGTGACAGCAAGCGAGAGAGAAGGGAAAATTATCCGTAACCAACCCTCGTATTTTTTCCTCCATGGTCCCCTCCCTTCTCTCTCTCTCTCTCTCTCTCTCTCTCTCTTTCCATGTGTATATCTATCCAGCCACACTACTGGATTCCCGGTAAGAAGGGAGAGATCAAGTAGACATGATACACATTGGGAAAATAAATATCCTCCGTTGTACTCCTGTCGCCATGAAAATTGTATTAAAGCGCTACGAATACGTAACATTGATCCCGAATATGTACACTCTGAACTTATACACATCTATATGCATTATAAATGTACCAATTACCTAACACTGATTACATTGCTTTGATCATAAGGAAATCATGGCATCATCATTGACCGGCTCTTGACAGTGTATATGCAGCATTATAAAGTAGAGATTTGGAGGGTGCAGTTCGAACCGATGTCGCCCATTACTGCCAGTCCATTGGGGCAACCGATGTGAGTCCAAAGTAATGCAAGGAAATCCTGGTGAAGCGAGAATCTTCATCGGGGATAGTCAACACGTGCTGGGTGACGTTGGACATCATACAGGCTGTTGTTACTGTAGACCAGAACCGAAATGAAGTAATCAAAGATGATGCTTGCTGAGAGTCGTAGGAGTAGTAGTGGAGGATGATTTTCATCTTGACTCATTTATTTCTATAGCGTCATCAAGGCACGGTTCGTAAAATCTCCTAACCGGATTCCATCCTCATTCACAGTTGCCCCCTTAAGATGAGTCGAACTTCTCCTGTGTATTTTAGTGCGGAATTAGTCGTTGTTGTCGTCGAGTCGTCCCCGCCACCATCAATGGGGCTGGAGAACTCATTTGCATGATAGGAGGTAATGTGATTAAAAGTGTAGCGGGATTGGGTGGAAGGCTTTGCCGCTGATTAATTTAGGACGACAGACCGCAATGACACTCAGATCTTTATGTGTCAACACTGATTATACTCCTGACTCCTCTCCCATTTACGCAGATAACTTCACTCGTCATTCACGGCCTCTTCAACTTTCCCTTCTGCCTCTTGCCTGCTCCACTCTCATAATGGCACACTCGTCTATACCCCTCAAAGGGTGTAACCTGAAGCCGTATGTATGTGCGATTATTGCTGGTAGTATCATTAGGCCCCTGGATGTATGGAGGGGTTCATGGGATTTGTGTACTTGCATGGAGCTTGGGGTTCTATTGATATACTCAGAGGAATAAGCTATGGAGCCCCAGGGTGGGAAATGTGGGCTAATGTGATGAAATAAAATAATGCAGTAGACCTTTTACCCGACAAGATTGAGTGCCTAGGTTACGCTCATGGGCAAAAACTTATAGCTTGTCAACTTTTGACATTCCTTGAAAGTACTTCGTACCTAACTAATGCACTGAACTTCTCAGAACGGGTATACCTGTATGTGAGTATGAATCGCGTACTGGGTGAGTTTAAGTCACAGTGGATTTGTTTCTTTCAATTAATTCGGATAGTACTGTCGAGACTCATCGTGTTGCAACATATGAGCAATCTTTACAAGGTGTATAACCAACTGCTATACACGAGATAACGTAAGCTACAGCTAGACTGTGACCAAGCGGAGATTCGTATTGTCCAGCGGGGCAAGGACTGGTAAATGTGAAACGTGATGGAGTGTGATCAAGGCAGAAGCGATGTGCTAGCAAAATTAGCTGGACAATGGAAATAAATTGAGTCCAACGATAACGTTGTTAGGCTCACTGGACCATTACACAGTCGGCTGGTCCGAAAGGGCCGCGGCAAGTATCTGAAAAGTGGCAATTGAATTCAATGGCTCTCCTACAGCAAATTAATGGGAAAGGAGTGACGCCGAACGCTGTGGAACTGAGCTGACTCATTTGGCGCAGAATTTTATTCACCACTATGGGCGATCGTGAGGGTGGGTTGGATGAGAAGCCGAGCCTGTAGATCTGGAATAAAGTAATTATTTTCTTATTAACAGCTGCACATTGCGGCAACTCTGTCCCGAAATTTATATATTCTGGCGTGAATGGGTTCGTCCCAATACCCAGGAGGTGTATCGGCTGGGAAGGATGCGTGGACTATCTATTGAATGGCCGTAACAGAATAACTAATTTCAAACAGACAAATTTTATCGACACGCATTGCATTGACAGTTTCCCAAATCAGGGATTTGATGATGCAACGATGCAGTAGTAATGTGGTATTTTTTACCCATTTTCATTCACAGCGGCCACCGCTCTTTCCTTATGTTCTGTTCATTGTGTCATCCTTTTATGCGTCGTCCTTTTACATTGTCCGGTAAACAATGGTCACATCACACGCCGCCGCAGGAACCCCACACAAATGTTTCCCTCCCTCACATTTGTGTTCAGGGCAGGGAGACAGTTTTACTCAAACCACCCTGTTTTTTTTTTACAAATCAGAAAGGAATTGAGCTGTCCATTGCAGGCAAAAACTTCAATCTTAACTTCAGGAGGGCATCAATACGATCATCGTTTGATCTTCCTCTCTCCCTATATGTTTAAGAGTTGCGGATCTGGAAATCACGGAAGGGAAGGGACTATTTGAAAATAATGATGATGACACCTAGCCCAACGGACTGAATGCAACTGACAAAATAATAAAAAAAATACCCTGCCCTTTGATACGGGGAGGGGGGCATTGTCCATGCCGAAATATTCTGATAGCTTAGGACGGGACATCAGACAAACATTGTATCACTTTTGAATGGAGAGAGAAATGTATGCGTCGTAAAAGCTCCGGGCGAGTAGTAAAATCAGAGGGTGAATCCGTAAAATCCGGAAACAAATGGGAAAAAGTCAAGGCTGAAGGTGCGGATATTTTTCAACATGAAATTTCCATAAAAAGTAACTTTCATAAACGGTAATAGTGAATCGAGGAAGTCATATCTACAAGTTAAATGGAGAAACGGGATAGAGGAAGACAATGATGGTCATTTTTATCCAGTAAAGTCGGTCGTATACCCGGTCCAATGATCTGAACAAAATGTTCCGACAAAATATGGACGTGTGGAGTCGGCGGAGCGGTCCGTTGACAACTTAAATTGCATCATTTATGCCCACCATCATCATGATCATCATGGTTGATGCATGCAGTGAGATTTATGCTAGATGGCCATACACGACTTTTCCAAGCCTCATATATGTGAACACATGCTATTATTCCTACCGTCAGTCACGGAAGATTGAGGAAAATTGAAAGGATGAGGAATAAATTGAATCTTTACCCACCCAAATGCCTTCCCCGAGGATGATCGCGGGCAGTGTACTTAGCTATAAGCTACAATCCTGTGGTTCCGTATGCTCCAAAGGGTAGAACATCAGTGCTACTTCAGCCTTGTTTTACGTACTTCCAAGCCCGCCTTCCTCACCGCTACATCTACAACTCGTATGGCTGTAATACTGCTTGCAAGATTTAAATTTTCTCCTTTTGCCCTCACCATCAGCAGGGCTCGATGTTATTCCTTCCCAACTGAAAATCCAGAAGCCATGCATTGACTGTGAAGATAGAGAATGCATTTAAAAATTGGAAAATCTCTGGTAAAGTAGGGTCCGTAGCAGAATTTACATTCAGAATGACTTCAGTACGACGAATTCCCGTTAATACTCTTTTTAATTGCTCAGACCAGTGTTTCCGGTGACAATAAGCGTTACCGCTTCATATTTGCACATGAACGAGGTGGAATTTCCTTCCCATTGAAATTCCCTCCTAAGTTTTTCGAGGGACGGAACAAACGAGGTTAAATCGCTCCCATACAAAACAGTTTAATGGGTTGCTTTGTAAACTCATGGTCGTTCCTATGAAGGGAAAATGTGGGACTGCTCCAGGAACAATTTGCATGATGACATTACCCAACATCGGGACTCGTAATGACATGTTCTTCCGCACTTTTACGGCCTTTGAAATTAACCCGTGCGCCCACTTGTCAAAGGAAAAATTGAGCAAAGGGGTGAAAAGGCTGGATGACACAACCCCCTGTCTGTCACACGCTCACTCCCAGCACACCCGCTCCCATGATTGTTGGTCGAGGGAACGTTCTCACTCGCGCCAAGATTTTCACGCATAGTTGCTCTGGCAATTGCTCCGCGTTTTCTTCTTCGAATCCTCTGCAAAGTCGTCATAGACAAGGCATGGGCCTTGTTGACGGGTTATAACCGCAGAGCTTTTGGAGCTTTGCACTATCATGGCTCTTTTGTTATAAATCTGAGGACGCGCGTGGCTTTTTTTTTCGCTCGAATGAAAGTGCTCGGTTGGAGTTGCGGGCCATTCTAATGCACTAGTGTGTTCGTATACGTGTGGTGCAACTTGTTTTCACTGTTTGCCAGATCTGTCCGAAGGAAAAGGGAAGTGAATTCCTAGAGAAGAAGAGAAAGCGAGATGGAAAAAGTAATGCGGAGCGCGGCAATGAAACGTACAGGGGGGGAAAGAGAGTGGAAAAGAACCTGGTTCATCTGCTACTGGCTTCCGCTTTATCTCCTGATTCCTTCGTCTGGATCGGCTGGGAGATCAATGGCAGCCTCCACAATACACATATACTTCTCTTCTTAGACTTTTTCATGCCACCCTGTCACACTTTCCCTTTGGGTAGAGCACAGTGCAATAAAATTCTGTTCAGATACTTGACGAGGCTGAGTTACATGAGGTAAATTTGGGGTGGGGTGGAGTGAGTCGAGAGTAAGTGAGAGAGTTCGTGTGTGGGGGGCAAAATCTGGGAAATGAGTGACATTTTCTTGTGGGCTGTGGAGACGGGCGGGGAGGGCTGGCAGAGGAAGATGTGGGGTAGGAGATAGGGGGGAGACATAAAACGGTGGCAGTCTCGCTCCAAATTATTGCATTTTCTTTATTTATTCAGTCTGATTGGAGCAGGAGCGCGGAAGTTTATGACCGTCTTTGTGTCACAATACTTACGTCAAATGGATTCCGCATTTATTTGCAACGCGTAAAATGGCAACCGTTCCTAAATTGGGGATAACACACTCTCTTTCTCTCCCTCCTCCGCTAATATGAGGCGGGAGTGTCATTGGGGGATGCCATCGTACGTGCGTGCACTGTCACCGTACTGCATACATACTCAGCTTAGCCATACAGCGTACATACTTGCACGAGTCTACGTAGGTTTTGGTGTACTCATTGTACACGTATGTACAGGAAGATACGCAGGCAGGGATACTTCAGGGTGCTTATATATGTACTCTCACTGCATGCTTTTACGGTTTTGTGCACCGGTGGCTGCTGTATCACAATCCATGTGTTTAGTCTCTGTTGTGTGTGTCATTCCTCGTTAATGCTACCTTGTTCCCGCTCACAGGCAGCCTCAATTTAGCTGGAATCAAGTAATTCCAGTTCACTCTAGAAACAAGTAACAAGTTGGAGCATTCACGGAATGTCCACCGCCAGCTGTGCCCATTCCAAATCCTCATTTCAATCTCATAAAATATTGTCAATCATCATGTCAATCTGATTTACACCATGACCTCCTCCGTTCATTTTTGTATTTCCTACTCCCGGGGTTAGATTTCATAGCCTTCCAAGCTGTTGTCCAACGTATGGCGAACCTACATCAGTGCGGTGGGTCAAAGCTTGACTGGACTCGTCGGTTTGGGCATACTCGCTGCATTTTCTATTCTGCTCCTCCATTTCCGTTTAAACGAGATTTTGGACTCCAGCAATAGGACATGGAAGAAACAGAGAACACTCTTCAACTTAGCCAGGGTCCTAAATAGAACCAATGATTAGGAAATGAAGAAAAATAAAAGCGGATTAAATAGAATTTGACCCAGGGAATTTCTTACCCTCACGCTGAGAATGTCATAAAATCCGACTCGGGTAAAATAGACCCTCAAGTGTCGTCACCCACCGACTCCCACATACACACACATACAGCGCATAATGTAGTAGGGAGCCCGGTTGACAGTAAATTTTGGAGAAGCGGGAGAAGTGGACCCACTCGAAAGATCGGAACTGAGCAGACCTCTCTCCATGCCCTTTTCCGAGGAGGAGCTCAGGCCCCGTTTATGGTTTGTCGTAAACCGAGCTGATGAAATATAAAGGGACACCATTATGAAATCAAAGTGAAGAATTCCTTCGATTTCCTCTCCTCCGTTGGTCTTTCTCATAAAAGCAGGATCCAATATCCATAAGTATGCCTTATCAGAGGAATATAAAAAATCCTCAAGTCCCGGGAGAAATTCCGAGTCTATGTAGTCAAATGGCGGGGTGACCGTCATTCCATTTATTCTTTGCTTATATCGTGATTCAAAATCACTTTCCACACGTCGCATGTCCGACGGACGTATTCTCCCGTTTCCTCTTGTTTCCCTCCATGACAGTTTCAATTGCTATACCACGTATGTGTACGAGGTAGTATTTGTTATGTATCTCAGCCTCTCTGTATTTGGCGTCGTGTCACAAGACGCATTCCCCTTCCACTACCTCCTTCCCTAGACTTCCGCTCCTATGTTCGTTACTCTTTTTTACCCCATCAACTTTTCCCATAAGCCACTCACAAAGTCGTCGCGTGACTCGTAGACTTTTGTGTAAATACACTGCCGACTTGTCGGGGTAATTCCCAGTCAACCTGGGATAATCCTGGGTAATGGGGAAGAAAAACGGCTTAATTTACTTATTTGGACAGCGGATGAAGCGGTTAGAATGAGTGGTCGTATGCCCTTTGGAAAATCATAATGCAGCTTAACTCCCGATCATCTAATTATTTTAAGTGGCTGGCTTGAGTTTGATGAATTAACCCCAGCTACGAAGTTAAGACCGTCACACTGAATGTGCCCAACTTCCGTATTCGAACAGCGAGGTTGGCACACTCTTTAACGTCGAATGGATGGGAAAATCTGACGAGTGTTTGTCTACACTAGACAATAGTTTTTACAGTTGGAAAATTTGCCAATCCAAGGACTGTGGAACAGATATTGTCTCGCAGTCAGAATTTGGCAATTGAAACTTGAAGAAAAATTAGCCTGAAGATGTATTGGATCAAAAATATTATTCGAAGCGTACCCAGAATGGAGAACCCATGGGGGTGGGAAATCTGCTTATTCACATTGGGGTGAGCGTTGCGTATGTGTGCCTCATTCCTTGTTAATGACAGCGGGCGGGCCCGGCTTGAACCGAATTAGGGGGACTAATGACAAGAGGCTTGGTTCATTTAAATGAAGTCTCTGCTTGTAGTGATGTATTAGCAGCCTAGCAGTTTCCACTGTACGTCTGCCTGTGAGAGAATGAGGAGGCGCAGCCAGGAGCGAGAGAGTCTGCAGAGTAATTAGTGTAGCTTTCACCCAAGACCAGAGATTTTTCCGAAGCTGCGGGGGTAGGTATCCTAACTCTGCCTCCATATTCTTGAGGGTACAGACTAGAAGATTTTTCATGTGCCTTCAGGTGTCATTTCTCATTCTTTTCTCTTTCATCTTGACTTGCTCCTAATTTGCTATTCTTTGTCTTTTGGGGTCCCCGCCAACATTATTATTAAGTGCGTCGAGGCGCTCTCCTCCCACCCTTGTGCCTCCTCCCTCTGCTGCTGAGAGAGGGAAGTCAGAGCTGATTAAGTAGACGCTTACTCATTTCCAATTCTGTGAAGGGGAAGAAGACGGAGTGATGAAAATATTCAGGAGACTCCAACGGGATGTTTATCAGCTTGAGGGTATTAATTTCCCAATTCCCATCCAGGCTGCCAGGCTCCTCTTTCTGAGCATTTGCGAGTGAAAAAATAGAATATGTCCTGACTTATTTCCGGAAATTTTAATGACTTTTGTATTATTTTCCTCTTTTTGGCTTTTTCTTCCGCGGAGCAATTACCGTGATTGTATTCTCTAAAGGACCCATTCCTAATACTGTTGGCAGCCCGAGCCGCAAGGGCTCATGCCGGGCATAAAGCCGGGCAAAGGATGAGAATAAAAGATGGACTTGTCGAGAAGATGAATGGGGAGCTCGTGCCTTTTGACAAGTCCTTCAGTCGCATTTCACTTTCGCTTCCCAACCCAGCCGCGTCTTTTTGCAAAATGATGATGAGCGGGGGCTGGAGGGGTGGTCTGTTAGTGTTTAGTGCATATATACATGCATTATATGAGGCATAATCATATCATGTGTACGGCCCCGGTGATGGGCAGAAGTAGCTCTACTGCTACTGCATTCAAGCTCTCCATGTCGATTCTATCCGGTTCATTCTCGTGTGAAGTAATCCGTCAATTCGTTTTTTCATGACAAACCATCTGAAAAGTCTCATATCATCAATCACTCATCTTAGCATGTACTCCTATGTGGATCCCGTATGCATTACAACGTGGTAAGGGCAAAAATTCACCGGCCGCCGCAATCCTCTGAGATCATAGTCTTTTCACAAACGTGTGCACACGCACACACATACAATGTGGCGAAACAAGGGTAACAAGTTGGTTACAAATGTAGCGGGGTCGTTCAATATTATACAATCTCTATACGTGTAACTTTTTCTGTTTTTTGACAGATCCCATTTTCATCTTCTTAGCTACGTTCTGATCTCCGCGTGTTGATCCTTTTCACTTTCCAATTTCGTCGCCAAAGCCGGATTTGCCGGGGAAATGTAGCTGAAAGTTGTTGAGGATGAGAAGGAAAGGGAACTGCTGAGGGATCGGTGAACTTCCCGGAAAGTCTCAAACATCGAAACTGACCAAATCTGATTCGATTTTGAATTTTAAAACCATGATTCCTTGCTGATCAAGCGCACCCTGGAAAACTGATAGCGTCTTCGTAGCAACCTGAGTGATGGCTCAACGTTTGCTCACTGACGAAATCATAGTTATCTGCTATGTGATCGTGTGTGATAACTTAAATTTTTTTTCAAAAACGTTCATCAGATTTAGTGACTGGAGCCCGTCACCTTTGCGTAACCAACATGAAGCATTGTGTGAGAAACCAAAGAGCACAACACTGGTGGTTGACTTGTAGAATAAAGGAAGTTTAGATTGAACTCGGTTTACTTTCAATCTTATCTGATGGCAGTGAGTAAACAAGACATGGAGCATGATCGATGGCTGGGTGTAGTGTAGGGAGAGAAGAGTTGCTGGAAAATCCTAAAGTGACTCACGTGGGATCCGCGTCCCACCCGTCCCGTCCATTCCCTTGACTAAGGGATAGGGGCAGAGCGAGAATCTTCACAGTTGGGTGCACACTTTATGCAGGCGACTTAACCACGTAGATTTTGGAACGTGGCAACTTTCTCACGAATACGAATAATAGAAGGCTCTTCCTAGATAACAGTTACCAGCCTTAGACTTGTGGGGATGCAAACAAGAATTGAGAGTGAGGAAGGGCTTTAAAAACATACAAGTTCCCCCTCCTAGTAGACAGTGGGAACGGGACGGCACGAGCTTGTCTTCTGTGCGTAGTGCTCAGTATTAGAGCTGGTGAAAAAACCACACTCACACACACATACACCAACCACAGTGTCTGACAATAAGTTTGACTTCCCCCAAATGGAAACAGAGACTTGATTTTAAATTCTAGTATACGCTGTGTGGGACCTAATGAGATATTGATTGAGGTATTTAGCCGAGCCTCACTCACTGTGAATACGTAGCAGTGGTTCAAGGTGGAATCAAGCTATTTTTCGCCCCCGGATTGCGTGTCTGATAAAGTTGGCACCCCTTTGATCGTCTATTATTCTCACATAAAAATGGATGAGGCGCAAAGTGCATCGTCATAGCCACAAGCATGAGATAAATCACACTTGGCAAGAGTGGTGCGCAGTGTGTGGTTGTTTGTTACGGGCTTGCGTTGAATTACCCATATTCCACAACACGTATGTGTCAGCTATTTAAATGCCTTCCTCTAGAGGTTGGTTGGCTTAAAAATTATGCAGTGGCAACGAAACTTGGCTCTTATAAGGAGTAATTAGTCAAATGATGAAAATTTTAATTTTCCAAACCAACCGGTCCCCACTGCATTTGCATTGAGACTGAAAAATTGCTCCAATTTGTTATCCCCCTTATCCCTCCGCCTTGGGATAGCGCTGGCTTGACAGTCAAGACGGCTGCAGCGTATATAGCGGCGTTGGAAAAACTTTGCTATACCTCTCCTTTACCCGACTTACCCGAGAGATTGAAACATGTGGTGATGAAGTTTAAATATGAATATAAATAGAGTCGATTGTGGCTTGGAGACAGCGGCTGGATTTTTTAACAAATGATAACTTTTCCCCATTCATCTCCGTCTATTTTCCTCTGGTTTTCCAACTATTTGTCTCCAGCAGAGTCATAGTTTGAGTCCAACTGATTCAATTAGGTCTTGTATTGTATACCATTGTTGTCAAAAAAAGTTCCCTTTTCCCTCCTTCCCGGCCTCTTCCCGTCTTGGCGGACACCCACTGAGAAAAGTGTAAAGCTTTCCGAGAGTGAAAGTGAGAACGGCGTGAGGCGTCATCCACGGGCTGCTCTATGAATGATGATGATGATGTCACCAGACGAGTAACCACGGGATGGAACAAATGTTTGAATACAATGACGTGTGTCCGACCGAGTTGTTTTCTGAATTTGATTCTGTTTTACACTGAAGCAGTCGCGCTCCGGGGGAGTTATTTCGGCACAGTGATACTGTACGAGTTCTAGAGGCATTGCAAACTGGAATGACTAAGCTCTATGAATTACTTCAAAGGAAATCTCATCAAACGTGTGCAACTAGACTGTGGATAAGGACAAATATGTGACTTTCTCTCATATATTTGTAGTGACTGTATCTTCCACTGTCGCCCGGGAAATGAGAGACACGGAATTCATTAGCTGGAGCTGTGAGCTCTTTGCTTTCTGCTCCTCTCTCAGCTCATGACAATGACTAATATCTTGGGTAATCGACGCGCGGGCGAGTAAGTGCTACAAAATGTGCACCGCCAGTGTCATCATCAAGATCAAGACTAGGATTTTTCTTGATGGATCGGTCTTTTAACCTTTAGGGTCTCCAGTCCATCATCATCATTGACGACCATACGGACTCTCCGCAACAAATATGGCTCATAGATGCAACTCTCGTACACTTCAGCAGTAGGAAGAATGAGACAAAAAGTCCTATCGAGATATCCCCCGACTACCAAAGTGAGGAAAAACCAAATGACTACAATAGTACTGACAGTTTGTCCGTAGCCATACTTTGGACTGTTATACTCGAGTTACATGGTGAACAATTGTGACCACTCCCGTTGGAGTGCGAAAGACAATGATGCCTGTCGAGGCTTGCTATGCAAAACATGCCCATGCGTGACAGCCCTACTCACGCATGCCACCGGGAGGGATAAAGGGATCGTGGCGGATGGTTATTAAGCAGTAATTATCATTGCTATGTCCACAACTTGGGATGCATGCACGGGCTTTCTCGTTGAAAAACTTATCCATGGTGGCCACGCGTCCTTAATAGTCAAATTATGTTTGGGCCCTACGGTATGTAATTAGCCAATTACCTTCAAGTTTTCAGTACTCCATCCAAATTATCGAGGGCCTACTTTTCAGAAGCAGAACTACAGTAGTAGCGACTAGCGACTACGTGAAAGTATAACTTGTGACTCCCCTTGACAAACACACGTGAGAGTTACTGCAGAGGCGAATTCTGATATGTAATGCGCAGGAAGCGCTCCCTAAAGGAAATTGACTGCTAAAATCCAATTGCCAGCATTTGATTTTCGGCTCTGTGCAAGACACACCATATCCATAATTGTTGGATAAAAACCAACCATGTACAAAACTAGCTCGATTCCCATAACGCACACAAAAAATTATTAAAATCGTCAGAGCTTGGTTTCTAAAACTAGTTTGCGACGAAATCCACGCGACAGTTAACTGTAATTGAAGCTACCTAAAGCGGTTTGACTTCCGTCAAATGTAATTTTTGCTGTCCATCCCTTGTTTTATACGGCGGGGAAAAGAATAGACGGTTTTGCTTTTAGAAATGTTTGGAGTTGGCGCATGCTGGTACTTGGAGCTGAGGTAAAAGTCAGATGTTGGCTTTTGCAGTTTAGCCATCGAAATACTTCGGTGAGTCTGTTGTACAAGGGAGCAACTGCGAGTCAAATCCATAGAGTGAGGAGCTTTGGATAAATGGAACAAGATTAGGCGGACTTAATGGAATTTCCTACATAAAAAATGATGGTCCTCCTAAGTGAATATTTCTGCTTGGGACTAAATGCAGAAAAATTACTGAGGGTGGTTGTGATTTGTCCGCGTTGAGATCTACCCTTGGAGCAGTGTATGCAGTGCGGGGGCGCTGGCTGATTTCTAGCTGGAAGTGAACTTGATATGAAAAACGATGTCCTTGTTGGTCACCAAGGATAATTGATTTAGCCAGGGCTTATTCTCGTATCCTCTTCATTAGTTCCTGTCCTATTTGTAAGATGGCTAATGGAAGATTCCCATTTTCATCCCTTGAGATTTTTCACCCGCCACCCGACTCTGTAGTCCCATACTACCCTTGTCTCCTGACCATTATCAAGCTATCTGGTTTCTTACAGGCACATCGGAGTCCTCCGCCACCCGAATTTCACTCATCTCGCCCACTTCCACCGTATCAAATGTGGAAGTATAGAGACAAAGTTGAGAGCATCGTATACACACATATATATAGGAACAACATCTAAGCGAAGCAAGGAGGGTTATTAAGTTAGGTATTCGCCTTTGACTTCCGCTCCAAGGGAATGATTAATGAATCTTCCTCCTTCAATTATGTTCCAATTCTGCCCTGTGGAAATTATTTTCCACGGTAAAATATCATCCTCTTTCTTTCTCTTCATTTTGCTTTCCCTCTGGTCTATATGTGCATGCAAAGTGGCAGGACTATGAGCGTCATCATTTTTCCCAAATAGACCCAATCCCAAGCATAACCATAATCTTTGGTAGGCTATTTTTAGGTGCAGAAGGATAGTGTGACCCGGTATTGGTGAGGGGTAATGGAAATTCATGTATTCATATCTGGGCGGAAACTGATCAGATGGTAGGAACACTGACTATGAGCTCCTGTCAGAGACACTCTGAGGGGCTTAAAGGTAGGACAGCTTGAGAGGCGATCCATCAAACTTCGACCGTGTCACGTTGGATCCAATCCCCATAAAAGTATACTCGTGTTCTTACCCCAAAATACACACGCACTCGCATCTTGACTACCACCTTTATCCCGGCAGACTCTGTGTATGGAATCAAATTGTTTGACTTGGCACTTAATTCCCCACTTAAATTCTCTTCAGCACCCTGCAGATCTTGAGGGCTGCGTAGAGTAAGGGCCCCTTTAATGATTACTAATGCGCACTCATGTGAACAGCACCCCTCCCGTGTACCAGTCAATCTGTCAATGGCTAAACCGTTGAAGGGGATCCGCGAGTAGTACTTCATACCGCACCGGTCTTCGCCACTACACACATGGGGGACGATAAGAATGCGAGAAATCTGGCTAATCAAGGAAATTGGTTTTTCCTGTCACATTCCCCGTGGATCCCAACATCGTCGTATTCATAAGGAGCGTGTAGTTTTCGCTTCAACTCCGTACATCCATCAGTCAGCCGTGCCTTATCAGATCCTACTTGGGACAGTTGTAATAGATCTGAATTCATCCCTGTACTGATGTTCACAGAAATCAAACGTAACAGATGCGGTCGTATGGCCATTGGCATACGATTTCTTTTTGTCCCTTTCTCACCAAAAACTGCTCAAATGCCTGAAAAAACAGATGGACGTAGCTACACAGACAAAATCTTCAGCCCTGTGGTAAATTAGAGGGGAATCATTTGAAAAGTTAGACAACCTGTAACCAAGTTATCTATCTATTTCGATGAGTAGCCTGAAGGCTCCATGTAAATTGGATTACATATTGGGAGAGTCTTACTAAAATCCAAGAGGATCTCAGGATAGAGAGCATGTAAATCTGATTCCGGAATCTTTGAACTTGTCAACAGGAACATTGGTTTTAAAAGGGAAGCACAGAGTTCCCAATAATAATCCTAATATTAGCTCAATTTTGAGACAGGGCAAAATCCCCCTGAAGGAAATTGTCTCCATAGTCCTTGCTCTGGCCCTCGTGAAATACAGACAGTCACCGTTGCACCCTCCATACTGCTAACCCGGCTCATGCATGCGAATTCGATGTGTACTCAGCTGGATGGCTGGATGCGGGTGTGTGAGGTGCGCCTTTTCCGGGGGAGGCTTTTTGGTTCATTCATTTTTACGACTGATGTGCTTGAGTGCACTGAAAGCTCCTTTCTCTCTTTCCCTATCATCCTCTCTGATTCCTCCTGATTATATTCAAATTATCCTTTCCATTCTCCTCCTCCACAGCCGACCCTCCACAGACAGTGCACACAAGAGGCACTTTTCTTATTCCCTCCCATAAAATCCAGGGAAAAGTTGAAAATTTCCATTTTGAAATTGCACAGGAGGGTCTGCTGTTGTGTTCATCCTCAAATGTTCCCGCAGACTGGAGAAGACAACCTGGAGATCCTCATAGTGTGAGAGCACAGGACGTGACATAGACGTCACCTCTGCGGAAGCTAAGATTTCTAAAATATTTTCGCCCCCATTTACTGTGTCCCTGAGAAAATTCAAAAATTCTTGGCTGCGCCCACCGCGCGGGACAGAGATGACGGGACGTAGTGCAGTATGGCGACCATAACCATAAATCCCCCACATGGAGACACTTCTGTTATGAGTAGCTGGGAAAAAAACTTGGGGAAAATAATCCGGACAGTAACAATAAAAGGTAATAGGACGGAATATAGTGGCCCGCTGGGCTCTTGTACAAGTGAAGAAAGATACAATGCGGCGGTGGTAGGTGGAGTGTAAACCTTTCGGCAAAAATTATCTCCTTCTGCGTACACAGACATTATTATGTCATATGAGGGATAATGTGGGAAAGCATACGGGGTAGTCTCTGTCAAGATAGCTTGATCTTTTTTTTTTGCGTAATAAAATATACCACGCGATGACTGGGAGTGGGACGGCGATGACAAAATGACGAAAGCTTTCAGGAGCTTCTCAACCATCATCATCATCATTTCTGGTAATATTCCCTACGCTGTGTGTATTCTCTTCCCTCATCTTTGCGTAGACACTGTACTACTAGGATCATACCAGACAGACATATGTACTGTAATCTCCCAGGATGTCAGTTATGTGGACTGGGGAAAGGGGAGAGAGAAAAGTTCCACTGGGGCATTACCGTATTATTTCCGTCTCTGTCAGCTTTATCTTTGACGCATTCTCTCATCTTCCATTAAGACAGAGCCCGTGGAGCAATGCCATACACGGTTACTGCCATCCCTGAATTGTTACGTAAAAATTGGTCTGAGTACAAAACCCCAGAATTTTTTTTCTTAAGGGGGGAATTATCAGGGTTGGATTTCAGTGATAGCAACCATTGTCATGGGAATTCTGCATTCCCTGGAAACTGAACTCATTCCAATAGTATCGTCCGGAAATGCATTAGTATTAGTATTAGTAGAAGTAATTTTAGTTTTGGCAACACGTTTGCATTGTGACGCGTTAGACACAGTAGAGAATGAAATTAAAATTTTCCTAAAATTTGAAGTCTATAGGTAGAAGTCAAGGGGCTAAATTGACTGTGGAACTATACAACACTCGCTAATTATTATCTCCAACTCTAAAACAATGAAACCGGGGAGAGGGAATAGAGCCAGCCCATTTTACAAGCCATTAAGTAAAAATGAGTGCTTATGATTTGTGAAAAAAATTCTTGGGGTTGAGCCCATTCACTCCCTACAGCTCCTTCCGGCTCCCGCTGGCCTCCGATGACACGACATTTATTCGAGAGTTTTCGCCTATAGATTTCCACTGGGTAATGAAGTAGAAAGCCAGGAGCGTGTAATGGGAGTAATAATCAACAGCTTCTTGATCATTTAGCCTCGGATTCTTTTGTCTCAGCAGGAGGATAATCACCCGTGTTGATGCTCTAAATCTCAAGTGGACCATGACGCGGTGACTTTGACTCGGGCCATTATTCTAATATTACAACTCTACTTTGCCCGCCTTGACTTTTGTTCGTTACCCCCAATGGCTCGCTACTGAAAGTAACCACTCACACTGTTCGAACCGTATGCATCCACTCGAGAGGCAGGCACAGGCACATGGACTAAAGTTGGGGCCCTAATGCCTAGACGGAATGACGTGTATATAGCTTCATTTATTGTTTCCACTCATAGCCCACTTTGCATAACAATGGACCAAGATCTTGGCTCTTAATTGCCTTATGCAAATCCCGGGTCTGCCATTCAGAATCACAGTACACGTCGTCGTGGTGCGTATGCCGCATGGAACGAACGGAAGGCGGCTGAAGGAGGAAACATTATGAAACTTGCCCCACTTCCGGTTCCCCATTAACTTTTACCCATTCATAAAAGGAGTGGATGCGGTGGTTTTCGTTGACATGATGTGCGGCAGTACCCGCAATGGAAGTGAACCCGTCTGTGAAGGGGGGGGGGAATTTCGAAAAATTTGTTAACTTCTATCCATAATAATGATAATGATACTCCACCACGTTTCATGCTTGCTTTACCCGCTCACACTACGCTTCACCATGATCTGGGTGGGCTTTGGTGTCTCAGGGAGTGGATATTCGGGAAATCCAAGGGATGATAGTAATTAATGTGTGTAACCCGATGCAGAGGAAAGGGTGGCGTGGGCTCTGGGATACAACACGGTACCCACGTACACCACTCCATAATGCCTCTGCCTTCACTCAACGTTGAAGCGCGAAAGGCTCGTGAATGTTTGGGTTCTGGAGCCGGGAAGGCTGATGATTTTCCAAGGCAGGAGGCAAGGGACCAGATAAACATGACTGTTAATGACTCCGGCTATTATTATTTGCATAGAACGCATAATAATGCCGCTGCCCGCAGTGGGAGTCAATGTGTGCGGGATGATTTGCATGAGCCATTAGAACATACTCAATGGACATGACAGGCACTTTTCATAATTCTCCCGCTGCACACATCCCTCATCTACTAAACCCTAAGCAGTTCAAACGTTCGTCTTTCTTCTGTTTATTGACGTGCGGCTGCGGGCTCATAGCAGCTTGCATTTTTGGTTTGCCACTTCATTACACGTGGCTAAATCGCACTGAAGTCGTCTCTTCTGTGAGCAGCATTTGCTTTTAATGGAATACATACTTGTACTTCGATCACAGTGGGGTTTTGCCAAACTGTTTCGTTTGTTCACAATGTCGTACTATGCAATAGAATAGAGTGCTAAGGTCACCCTTGTAGTTTTCTAGCACGACACGGACACTAATTTGTTTCACTCCGCTCTATCTCTCTCTCTCTCTGTTTTCTTTTGTTTTGATTAAGACAGTGTTGAGAGACAGTGACAAAATGGTTTCCATTCATCACAATCCCTTTCAATTACCTCTTCGATTGACGGTATAAAGGTTTGTCTTTGAAAAGTCGATTAGTCTTCTTCCCCGTCCCGTCCGCCGCTCCTTCATTTGCACGTGTATTTATTGGGTTCACTTCCCCCACTTAGAAAGAAGACCATAGTCCTACAGGCGGCAATGTCAGATAAAATTAGTCAAATTCCAGTGCAGGGGATGTGGGAGGAAATGTAATTAAATATTTTTGGTCCAATTTGTTCCCTGTGTTCTGTTTTTTTCCAGTGTGACAGCCACTTCTACTAGTGTGTGTATAGTCGTGAGGTTAAAAAAAGTAAGGCTTTTTTTCTTCTCCTCCTTCCCCGCTTCGGAGTCTGCTAATGGAATTGAACTGAGAGGATTGTTTCTGGTGAACTAGCGGCGAGAGGAAAGGAAGCAGTTGAAGCTCTGGTGTGTAATTGAATTATCTAGTGATGTTGATGTATTAGAAGGTGACACTTTCACTTTATTACAAACATTGGCCGTAAGTACAGCCCCACATTAGAATTACACCCTGCCTGTGGCCTGTGCCGCTTGGGAAAGTTCTCCAAATCATATCAAATTTCCACAAGTCCATCAATAATTTCCTATCCCGCCTCTACAGCACTACAGCACAACATTTCTATCCACATAGTCTGAGCGGGTTGGGTCTCTGTATTTCAAAATTGCTTTCCACAGTTCAATTTCAACAGCACTGAACTCATCCCAAACTGATTGGGGTGTGGTGAGGGTAAGAGCACAATGAGTTTCATTTTTAAAAAAACGGGTTCAAATTTTATAACCCTTTGAGTTTGTAATATTATGCTGGGTGTGAATTTGTCACCACCGTCCTACCGCACCGTATGGCTGATTCGCTGGTTGATGACATATGGGCATGCAACCCCTATGTTTATTGCAATATGAAGGGAGTGAAATGGATATTTAAATTTTACACTTGACTTCACCGTCATCCTTGGGGGTAAGTAGGTTTCTGGGGCGGGTGATTAAAAATCGTTTTAAAGTAATCCAGGAATCATCTCGGTGGCACTGTTGGTGGTCCTAATGAATGGCTGAAAGGTCTGGGGAATGAATTGGTCACCTCTTTGGGCTTCATTGTGGGACTTGCCTTGATCCTTAGGCTGAGGTTGCTACAATCTGCACCCCAACACTGGAATAAAACCAGAGAAAATTGTAACAGATATGCTTACGGTTGAACGCCTTGTTTGAATCCGAGCACAGTGTGAACTGGAAATGTTACAGTTGCAATTGACGGCAGTTGGCGTTGGTCCTATCTCCATCCCAAATCTTTGCTTTGCCTCCCCAATTCTGTTGTATGCATAGTACGGAGGAAATATCCGACTGTGTTAATTTTCTGGCTAACATACAACATGTCAGCTTAGACAACAAGAAGTGTTTGCACAGTAAATGGAGCTGAACCAGGTAGTTTAATCTAACGGGGTATTGTCCACCGTCGGAGATACTTGAGTCGTATAGTTTCAACGGGGAGAATTTACGGGGCAATTTAGGAGGCGGTGAAGCTTTTCCACTTGAAGCTCCATATAAAACAATTGGAAAATTCTGATCAGAGTTCCACACCGTGTCCTTCCAGTCCACTTGCGCAATGTCCTCCCCGACTTTATAGACCACACTCTATATGGAATGGGATACAGGAGGAACGTGTAGCAGATGATAACCCATTGTCCACGGAAGATTGACTCACAGTGGAGACCATAAACTAGAGAGGCATGTCACATGAGACTTGAATTCAATCACAACTTCCGCCCTCAAAACACTCGTTCCAACCCGGGAAGACACCACATCAAAACTATTGATACGCTTTATAGCCGGAGTGCTTCTTCTTCCTTCGCCTAGGAACATCACGGGTCATTTACACATGCTTCCTTTTGTTCCATCCGACTCTACTCATCCTCTCCCACACTCGCTTCTGCGAATGATCTTGATGGCTACCACAGCAGGATTGATCTCAGGATTAAAACCCTGGTCTTTCCCAGACACCCTGCCCGTCACCCTCCTCCTGCATCACCGCAGGAGGATAAATACTCTTTTATAAGGTCTGCACTTTACTACATGCGCCCGGAGGCCGGCATGTATATCGGCAGTTTAATCCCAGGCAATCGTCCTTTATACGACTTTATACGGTTACGAGCACTTGAGCTTATCTAATCGCCTCATAAGGAATTGAATTGAGTAGGGATGACACTACTCGGACAACCATGTCATCCCGTATGCACCCGGTCACATTACCATGGTCGAGTGTCGGTAATTGTGAGGGATTTTAGCGCTGGTCATTAAGTATTAACGTCTTCAGACGACAACGACGATCGTCCTTCCAGTTTATCTTGCTCCAAGTCCGTCCATACTAAACGTGGACCATTTCGCTCTCCCTCCCTGGTAGTAAATCACCGTGGATAACGTAAACTTCCTCCAGGAGCGAATTCACAAGCATCCCTTTGTCACTATCATAGCATAGGTTAGTGTATGTGCACAACCGGAGGATACTCAATGGCCGGTGGAGGAGGAGGTAAGCGTTAAAACGGGAGTGGAACGGCGTTCCGCAATAACTAAAGAACAGTACTCGGCTGTAGCTATGATAATCCCATGCTGGGGGGAGGCTTTGAATCCAAAGCGCACAACATTAATGTTTACAGGCCGTAATAAAATGAGCATGACTTTCACATTCGCAATACCTAGACTGTAAATTTGATCATTACGGACTGAGCCTGACGGTGGTAAAAGCGTAATTGGGGGAAATTGGTGGATATTTGCAAAAATTACTCAACTGCAAAACTCCCCCTCCTAGAATTTACTGATCCACATTATTCACAGTGGCATGCACCGTTTTTCCCTGCAGAATTTGAACCTGGAAAGAGTAGAGGAGTAGAATCTTGTGCTGGAAATGCCGTTCGTCAGCCCGAATAATTAGCAAATGGAAGAGAATAGACATCTTAATTCCAGGTTGTTATCCACCTCTTCACATGACAGGGCTCCGGGTCCAAGTTATGATTATTGGAGCTCAGAGTTCGAGAAGAGTATTACAGGCCCTCAATGAGAAAGGAACTTGCACAATGAAACTCAATGGCTGGAAAGAATTAAGTCTATAAAGTATTGGTGATAGGCTTGGGATGACCAGCTGTCAGTAGTGTCCGAAAGGACAATGGACGGGAACGACGGTACATATACTGCTTTTGGCAGTAGTGTGGTACAGTGAGCGTTCAATCGAGCCGGGGGAAACATGGGGTGCAAAGTCCATCTCAATAACGGGGAGATATGGCTGGAGATATATGCAGAGGGAAAACGGAGGAAAGCAGATGGACGGACGGGATAAGGAATTTATGTCAGAATACAGAGAAAGGACGAAGAGAGCCACTTGAGGCTCAGCATTGATTACGGTCAACAAAGAAAAACGAAGGCGGAAAATATGAAGCTAGAAATTGGCAGCCATGTTCCCTCAAGCACCGCATCCCCCTGTCCACACCGCAGTTCAAGTGCTGGACATCCGATGGAATACGAGAGGGGGAGAGGAAGCTCGAGGAGAAAATGTATCCTTACCCAAATGATTGCAATAAATTTGCCATAAAACTGGCCTCGCGATAGGGACAGTGGGTAGAAATTCCTCGATAGGACCCAAATACATCTCGATCACAGTTCCATTTTAGCACGTGGCTATCTCCCTTTTATTAGCTGGATCCCAGTCAAGTGTAAGCCATAGATGATCATTTCCTTTTCTTCACCCCCGGAAATACTGAGCTTTTTCCATGGGAAAGAGACACGGGTTGAAGGAGAAAGAGAGAGAGAGAGAGAGAGAGAGAGAGAGACCGATGCGAAAAACTAGTTTATAGCTCCCGTTCTCGTCTCCACTTGTCCCTCCCTCGTGGGGAGGTGGTATATGGTAATACTGATGCGGTTATTAATCCCATATTGAATTCATACAGTTTCTTTTTTAGAGCTATAAAGTTGTGTGCAGTGGTGCAGAGAGTCTAACCTTGGAAAAGTAAGTTTCCATAAGAAACCTTTTACTTGCCCGCCTGGTGTATATGTGGGCGTCTGTGACTGAGGAGAGTAGCGAGGACGCCAACGTATTTTTGTACCCACACATTCAATTTGATTTCCGCTCCGTAGAATCACCAACAACATAACAATAAACCGTGCAGATTCACTCTAAGGCAATTTGATTTCCTAATGCTTTCAATTCACTCCCGAGCACATACACACACATTCACACATACGGAATAAAGTCACATTGAATAAGCAGGGATTTTTTCTCTACAATAATACCGGGAGGGATATGGCTCTTTTCTCTTCGTCTTCCGTGCATCACGACATGTATTCTCAGGAGACACTCCGTCTGTTTGGTAGTCTGTGCTTACGGGAGGACAAGCTCTCCACTTGCCTACAAAAGGGGTGTGTTCGTGATATGTTCCATGCGAGGTCGTTACCATAACATCATGTGAAGTAACTGCTTTCCTGTTCTTGCCACGGCCCGATCCGCTGGAGTGACACTTATGTGACCTCTCCTCATATATGATAAGTAGCTTTTTTCCCCTTCAAAACTATGTGTAAGTTCAGCATGCATAGGATGCAAATATGCATGTATTGGAATAGTCCAAGGGTAAATCCGGCTCCAACTTTGATTTTCGTACATAAGAAATGGAATAATTTAATAGAAATTATCAGGGATTGGCCTTAGGTTGGTTGAACAACATTTTTATTGTAAGAGACGGATGATTGTGTGCGATTAGGTCGCGTTGAAGTTGCAGAATTGCGGTGGACGTGTTAGATTTTCTCTGGGTAGGTGGAAGCCGAAATTCATTTCTGATTGGTTTATTCGACCACGTCGCTTGAAAATAACTTGACTGCAACTTTAACTATAGAATTCACCCCTTTTGGATGGCGTAAAACCGGTTCTCGGCGTGAAAAAGATAGCATTGACGTTGTGTTGAAAACATTGAAACAGGATAATACAGCAAACTCAAACATCCATGGCTCTACGGCGTACACATCTTCTGATGGAAATCTCGCGAGTCCCGAAAAACGAATTAGGGAAAAACACACTGTCCCTCCACTCATCTGTACTCAATGTCAGGGCTAATGGCACAAGTGGGATGATTTGCCTCTCATCAAAACGTCAAGAGCTTCCCTCTCTCATCTTGACGTCTACTCCTGCAGCACGAACGCTCCACGACCAGATGTAATGTTTGCCTGTCTGAAAGGAGTTAACGCTGTCAGCTTATACGGCGTACAAAAGCTCCGCATTATACACATGAGTGTATTTATTTAGCATGTGTCTGAGCCTGAATATTGATTTATATTCTAAGCTCTCCAATACTTATTACCACATTCCCTGCTTCCATGTTACTCTTCCTCCACCTCCTACTCCACTATTCTCCAGTAGAACATTTGATCCGATATTCTCATGATTGACAGGCTCGGTCAAGAACAATCATGTGAACTAACCTGTGACAATATGGTAATTATTGTCTTGTCAAGTCCTTCCCCTTTCGACTCAGTGTGCACCAACTGTTGTTATTCTCGTCGCCGAGTCACTGGAAGCGAATAACACGGAGCGTAACATCAACGTAATGGGTCGCCATCCCACCAGACATGAGGCTATAGTCACCAAGTGTTCTCATCATTCCACCCTAATGCTTGTAACAGTAACCAAGTATTCCATAATAGGTTTTAATCACGCTTCCCTTGTTACACAAAATCCTCCTATCAGTTATGATCCCATTTATTTTAGTGGAATGTGGAAAAAGGCGATGTTTTACGATCGTAAAAAGCACTTGTAATGACTGAATTTAGAACTTCTACTGATTTCCGCACAGCCGCCCGCACACACACACACACACACACACATCGAGCGCACACAATTTACTCACAGGTGGAAGCCTCATGGGGTGGCTTAACGGAAAAGATACTGTGGGAGCGTGAGCGTTACGTGCCATCTAGACACTTTGAAGGGTGTTCATGGCATGCCATCGACACTCTATCCGAGTCATCCATCATTGTTCGCAGTCTAGACGGAGGGACACCGGGACTCATTACCGCAGAGGCGGTTCCGGCTGGACGAAAGAGTTAGATGCCCCACCACAATTTATGTACAATGCATTTAACTGATAAAATCATTATTGTTCCCCATAGACAGGGACATTTGCTAGCCCTGGAAGGCCGGTTCGCGTCCGCTGCCATGATCCTCCTACATGATAAATCTTAATAGGTTCCTTGTAAGCAGGACATTATGAGGCTAAAAAAGGTGTAATTATAAGAGAAAAGAGGTTCAGTTTCAATGGAGCAGGAGCATAAAAGAGCGCGGGTCGTAAATCGAAACGGAAGGGGGACTTAGACGAGGGGGCGTGGTCGGGCGTAGTCCAGTATAAAAAGTATTGCAGAAACGCAGCCTCTTTGAATGGGCTCACATTACCTTGCGGTTTTCACACAATAGTTTTCTCGCCGGTGGAGGCGAGTAGGGGGAGGAGATAATAGTGGGATCGGGGGAGTTTTTAATGGGAATCCTGTATGGATAATCCAATTAATAATTCAGCTCAAAGTGCTCTCAGAAAGTCCGTCAATGTTTCAAAATGGAGGAAGGGTGAAGTGCAGTGAGTGGCGTGTAGCAACCATCATTCCCATCGCTCAGACCCACTGTAATAATAATAATGTAGAATATCACACGTTTTTCCAATGAAAAATTACCCTCGGACTGATTTGACAGGGGGATAAAACGGGAATTATACAAATGCTGAATCTGTTGTTATGGTGCGGTGAAATTCGAGGAGTTGGTTAAACGTTTAGGGTTGTTGAAGAGGACCGGAAAATTTTGTGAGTGTGTCCGTCCGTGCCCTTGGAGAAAAATGATAGGATTCAGAATGATTACTCGCAAGACTGGACATGTGACAAATTGGTCCGTAAGAAACAAATGATGTCCATGTTGGCCAGGGTCCATTACATTATATTACCCTCGTGTCCTCTTGGGTCCAAGGGGTTAGGCTCTCTGCCGGCATTGACAATCATGCACATACATATGTAGCCGCATACACCCTCTCTCTCGGTCTCACTTCCGTGCTCCTTCATCCGTCTTCTCCTCCCAATGGCCGAGTCAACTTTAACGTTGCCTTTTTCACTCCATCAAATAAATTACTGTCCTTATCCAATTCGCAAAACTATTTGTATTCCGGGAACTAACTTGATATCTCACTGCCGTAGTAGTAGTAGTAATAGTAGTCACCCCGTTCGGCTCTTGTTGGCATCTAATTTCCGAAGCCTCTCCCGCCTCCCGCCCGTAGCCACTGGCTACTTTTCATCTTGTCTTCCTCAGACCCACTCAACATTTTTGAAGATGGCTGATAAGAGCGAGACTCGAGCCCTTCGGATCAATAGGAACAAACGAAGCGTTTCATCCCAAAGCTCCGAGCACCGGACCGGACTAATACGCATCGTATCGCATCCCTTTTCCCTATCTACTATCCCCTGAATTTTTCAAGCCCCGGTTCATCCCCGTACCTCTCCCACTTTTTACTTCCCTTGTCTGCTCGCCCGATTTTTCCGCAGTCAAAGGCCCGCAAACTGGAGACAAACATAGAAGGAGGAGAATCAATGGGGACCCTCCGCACGTAACTTGTTACATGGAACATTATTATAAAAACAGGGATACAGGTGCCACTTTAATGCATGAACGAGTTGCTGCCGGTAGTTATTTGAACCCGGTGTCACTCATGACTATGCATTACCGGTTGGAATCAATGCAGCGTTAGGTTTCTGACGTAGAAAAATCGATAAGGGGATTTTGGTGGGAAGTTAAGGGCGGAGCGGAAATGACGTTCGGGGTTCCCTGTTTTGGTTTCTTTCCACCCGCACCCGTGTATGTAATTTCACGAAAGATTATGAAAAACACCCCATGCCAATGTGAATCCCATGCCTGAACCCTAGGAAGGAGAGAGTACTCCCTCTCTCTCCTTCCTCTGTACGTGTGTACCAAATCCGTGTCATAAGCCACAGTTGCTCCACATAAAAGTTGGAGGCAAAGTTTAGCCTAGGCCCCTTTGCTAGCTGAACTAAAAGAAGGGATAAACGTAGGAAAGTGTGTGATGATCATGATGATTCACCCTCTGGAGTATTTGCCGAGTTATAGCCGAAACACTTTGCCTGAGTGCTTGATACTTTTTCCGTATGCAACTATAGTGAGATGGGGTGGCGTGTGGAGGGAAAAGTAAGGATGTGTAAATTTGACGAACCTGTGTGGTACGTACAATAAGTCTGAATAAATTATGAGCGTAAGGGAAGGCAGTAAAATCAAATGATTATCATAAATAATATGGAGGGAATGGAGGAGGATTCGTCCACGACATTCATGATCTCCCGTCCTCTCAAATCTCTCGGCGTCTTTGGAGGGAGCGACCGAGAGAGAGAGAGAGAGAGCGAATGCGGGAGAGATCGACACGAGACATGAAGAGAGGATCATGAGCGAGTGTTTGTCTCATGGTGGCATGGTGGTGGTGGTGAAAAGGCAAGAGGCAAGGTTTAACGACGGTGGCAGCACGCAGAGAATGAATGACAGTCGTAGGAGGACCCGAATATAGTGGTTGGTTGCTACTACTACTGTTACGAGAATTATCGGGGATTCACGTTGAATGTGAAAAGCTGGGAGAGATAGTTGTGCAGAGTGACGCCGGGAAGTATAATACGAGAAAAGCGGGACTTGACAAGGACGAAAACCAATTGAAAAGCAAACATAAACATTCGATGTGGATCATTTGTATTTATTCCCAATTATTTGTATTGTGTTCTTTTCTCTCCGCCGTCCGTCAAGTCACGCACGGTCTAGAGCTGTTCTTCCTATTTGTATCCACATCCCATCAGGCTCTGAGCCGAGATTACCGCGTCGCCCCGCTCTAGCACTCGCACACACGCATTTCAACGAAGAGGGAAGGAGGAAATTAAATTTTACGATTATGGCATCATCTTCCTCTTGAAGCCCCTGGTCGTGCTGCCATGGTGAACTCCGATTATTAACGTTTTCACTTGGTGGATTTTTCCAGGATTATCACCACCGGAGTTTATTATTTGTCGTACTCATGACTTTTCCGCTCTGGCCAACGGCCTGGTGGTCCGATACCTTCAGTCCATAATTCCTTGTCTGGTCCGATCATAATTCAGTATAAGCTCGCAGCAGGCATCATTGCACGGCATCCGGAGGAGGGAAGATGATGAGTAACGGAGTGTGAGTATACGGATGTGAACTACTTTAGATTTTCGATCAAAGTTTTTGTAGATATGTATGGATAGAGATGACCAGGGAGTTGGTGGTGCAGATGTCAGAAAGTGTAATAAAATAATCGTAACTGAGTGAGGTTTCGTACACTTGACAATGCTTTGGTGTGACGAGGGGCATACATGTTAGACTGCGGGGTAATGGGCGAGGGTTGAGAATGGGGGCCGTGTGCGGGACGCGTACATGCCACAAAGAGTGTAAATGTGTTGTAAGGCACGGTGAGGTCGTGTGTGACATTATTGTGTAAGGGAAAAGCCGATGATCATGGGGCTGCTGGCAGGGTGGCTCTGTCATATCTCCGACTCGTCATAAAACTGACATGCCTTTCCGCATCTCCGCATAGTTTACGACGTTTCCGCGACACCTCACTTGCAAATAAACTTAAATTATCGAGTAAATCTGTCGGACGATTGAGAGGATAGTGGCGTAGAGCAGGAGTGGGATGGAGGAGTGGAGGGCAACACATTGATCGCTTCACATATTAGAATGAACCAGCAGGGAGACGCGTCATAGTGGGTCCCCCCTTTGGACCGATTCCATTTACGGTTTCTATCGATCAATACTTTTTAGCCCCCCAGTTTTTTTTCTTGCAGAGAATATATTTTTTATAACTTTGCCCAACTTACTGGATGTTTTGATGGTGGATACACCGCGTGGAATTAAACATTTTTTTCTGATGGAAAACAATGCAATGCCTCACCACACTTTTTAAAGCAAGAACCAGCTCGATGATTGAGAAAATGTAGATCCTGTTGAGGTTTCAGTGTACGCAGTGCAAATAATGTGACAAAGGTAGACCGAGGAGTTTGGGGTCATTTTCCAAATCCAACCAATTCATTCTTAGGCAAATGTTTTTAAGTAGAGAGCGGGAGCATAATAAATGTCGTGTTGAAAAATGGTAACGATCCTCAACTGCAAACATTTCCACGACAAAGAAGGTCTAATGGCACAGGGACCAGGATGACAAAGGATTGGCCTGAGCAGTACCATTAAAATAACTATTTTAATAGACAACAAACAACGGAATTCCTCCATCTGTTTCCACCGTAAAAGTATTGCCATATGCAAATTCCCCTCCTCCAGCTCCAACATTTTTTCTCCACGTTAACTTTATTGTCACTTTTACCGCTGTCACTAATGTGTTTACAAGAACAGATGGACCCACAGCTCCCGCTAGTGTAGTTAGCTGCTTCAGTGGTCGATACGTATGCACTGCTTGAACGAGAGCCACTTGACTTTTTGTAAACTATATTTATTACTCTCCCTCATCTCTATTTCAGTCAGTAAGGCCCTAAGGACTACAGTAGGTAGGTACAGAACATGTAACCACACGTTTTGAAATGCCGCACTTCCCCGACGACATGACATATACGGCTCACTTTTCCCGTGTGCTCTTCCGCGGGAAAACAGGCAACAGCCTATAAGCTCACCCTTACTAAAAAATTCACTGTGAGGAAGATAGACACAGACACACGGTGAGCACTGAGCCGTTTTACGCTCGTCTAAGCCCTTAATTTCATTGACAACCAGGAAGTTTCCTCCAGTGTGCAAACACGAGAGTGGGGCGGTGTGTTGAGAGGGTTTGTCGTTTATTTAGTGAAATCCGACAAGAATCTCCGCACACACACGCGACTCCGCACCATGCAATTTGTGCCGCCTGGGTGTCCTTAAAAAGATCCGTCGCCTTTGATTGACAGATGGTGAGGAAAACGGGTGCGTTGACATTTGGATGTCCCAAGAGAGGTTGTCGGAGTGTGAGACACAAAAGGATTTAAATGAGGATGCTGCTGTTGGTGGACCTCATCAAGGTCTAACGATGTGAAATCATCTGCCCTGGGTGTTGTTTACCACCCCTCAGATATTGTGGCCTCCCTGCCAGAATGATGAGCAGAAGGAGCGTGTGCCATGTCATGATTCAGGTTACAGTTTAATAGACACGAAAAAATGAACACCACTTGGTGAACTCTTAAAGGACGGATATTATCTTTCTCTCGCGCCGGGATTTTCCCGTTTAGAATACCTGGGTGAATATCTTCAAAGGACATCAAAAAAGGCACGCGTGCCGGAAACTCATTCTGTATCTCACCCACTTTGGCCAGCTCCAGTTCATTTTAGAAGCAATAAAAGCCGGGTCGTAACTCACGGGAACTGTCGTCGGGAAATAATACAAAGTCGCTGGTGCACACCGTCTAATGGCTCTCAGCGCTGTGGGTTTACAGGCGGGCGGAAGTCATTATTGACCGCAAACTCCCTACAAATCATATGTGAAACGGAAGCTGAGAAGGATCAAATTGGAGCATGTGGGACTCCCGAAGGGCGAATTAGTGTGCTGCATTAGCGCTGAGCCCCACTTTTTTATACCGTGCCAAATTGGTAGTGACGATGGAGCGAGAGCCGGGGAGGCAGAATGCAGTACATACGCTGCATTCCATAAAAAAGTATCCACTAGATTTTGGGGGTGAATCAACGGACATTGTGGAAAGTGCACGGAAGCTCGTCCGGCCATAAATATTATTGGGTTTCTCCCGCTGATCAAGCAATCATCCCTCTTCCATTGCCCCTCGTATATGTTGAGTGAGTGTGTACACGTTGAATTAAAAAAGGCAATAATGATGGATTACTTCCACCTGCTTTATCTGCCGAACGTAAATCCCATTTTCCGCGAGCCTGAACAATCCCTCTGTAGTATTGTTTCTTCGGGTAGAGGGAAGAGGATCCGAGCATAAAACTGATGAAATACTTACACCGTCACCTTTTGACATATGCCATGTGAGCTATATGGGTGCTGAGCAGATCGCTTCTGGCGATCAGAAATTTATATGGGAAAACTTCAAACCCTCCAACAGGCTTACGGAGCAGGTATAGGTGCTGAGCAAGAGAGAAGGGCCATGTTATGCTTTACTGAAAGGTCGCGCGCTGGTCAGTAATAATTTGCTCTTGAAGAGGGTGGTTGTATGTATAATGTACTGCATGCATGGTTGAATGTAGTATTGGTGAGCCTGTTGGGTAGGGATCAGTAGTGGGAGGAGAACAGATTAAGCTCATGCCTAAAGCTAATAAAGGGCGGTAATAACATGAAATGTAGGAGATAACAGTTGAGGAACATGGGCTAAACGGGCCTTTCTACATTGACAAGTGTTCTGAATGGCGATTTTTCCCTCAATTTTGTCAGATTTATCCCAGATAATGCTTTGGGAGGATCTCGAGAGCAGGCCATTAGAGTCGAGAGTCACCTGCTATTATCATCCCAATACGGATCTGACAAGGACTTTACTTGTATTCAACCACATCATCATCTGCTCTCACTCGTCTTTTTTGTCTCTTTCCGTCATTCTGTAGATCAAATAGCAGAACCTGGGTGCTTATCTGCTGTACTTACACTCTAACTAACTCCCATTTCAAGGGTTGGAAAACGGAGAAATAACTTGGGATATGGGAGAAAACCATATCTCTAGTCTCCATGTTTCCATGGAGAATGTGCTGTACTGTGAGAGCTTATTACACTAGCTGGGACTCAACTGTTCTTTCACTGAATGCGTTTCAAGTATTCTGAACGTGCACAACGACTTTTACCAGCAAGTAGGGCTGGGCAGATGCGGATACGGTATCCGTATTTGAGGTGATACTGATACGGATACCGATACGATACGGTCTTTCTTCGTATCAAGATGGCGCATTTGTGA
>WJFA01000634.1:0-32340 GCA_009870155.1 Pseudobourletiella spinata
TGGCGACAAGAAGGGTCTGGAAGAGGAAATTGAGAGATTGAGCCAAGTGCAGTTCAAATAACTGTAATGGGGACTCCGCTTGTTTGAGGAGAAGGGTTCGCTGCTGCCAATGTAAGGGCCGGACCGTACTGAGAGGGTCCGTGCTAAAGTCATACACACACATGCATACACCGACCGACACTTACACTCACAGACAAATGCACGCCCACTGACACATCCGCACACACATATGCACACACTCTGTCCGACGACCATGCAAGCAGAGGCAGAAGCGGTGGTGGAATTAGGTAATTGGAAAAGTTGGGCCGGATGAGCGCGAGTGCGATCTATTTTAATTTGAACGAGCTGCCGTATGATAAACTCGTGGAGGATGGAACAGAGGGATTTGATCAAATATCACTCCCACTCTCTCCCTCTCTTTGGCGTATACGTAGGCAATGTTCCACTTCCGTGCCCACTCTCACTCTTCCGCCCCCCTCTCTCTCACACACAAATCCACCCGCACCCGTTCACTTAATTAGTAAAGTTTATGTCCCGTTCAAAGATCTCTCGGTCACATCATAAGAGATAAGACGTCCGCCATCCTTGGCTCCCTCGTACAGATGAAACAACTATAATCACCTGCCAAGCTCATTACAGAACCATTAAAGGACGCCGGGGGTGCATGTCTACATTGTGTAAACTGGGCTCGGAGTATTCATGACCGGCCCTTATTCCCATGTATTTCCGACCACATTATCTTCCTTGGGAAATGTTTACCCTGACGGCGAGTAATTAGAGAGGGCATTTCGGCGGAAGGCCAGACTCCCTCATCCACACATGCATAGGTCCAGGGTGGGCCCGGGCACATCTATTCCGTTCCTCTTATTCTTGGAAGAGGAAGGGACTGCATAATTCGGTCAGAATGCTGATTTTTCCACCGCTTTGTGCCCTACTGCTGTACTCTCCCGTACTGCTGTGATCACGCATGGGATCTTCCTATGTCTGTTAACCCACCACGCCATGGGTAAACTCCCTGTTCAGAGCGAGGAATAGATAGGACATGTGTTGTGTGGGAAGCAATGGACCTTTATTAGCCCGCCCATTCAACGTGACACAGAGACAGACCGTTTATGAGTTCTGGATAATCCCATCAAATGTAATACTTCCTTCACACCCTATAAAACGTGAAGCGTCCCAAATTATCACAGGCTGACCGGGCTTTAATGACGCGGGGTTAAGCCAGGCCAATTTCCAGAGCTCCACCGCGAACTTATGGTCACACCAAACGGCCGGAAGTCCTAACTAAATATTTAACGTGTGCACGAGTATATATCACAGGGGTGGGTGGGAGAGAGTTAGGAGCATTTCCAAAAATTGGATGCGGGTATGGTCGTAGGACCGGACGACCGGATAGAATTACTGTGGGGAGACTGCCATAAACTTTGGAATTCCTTCCGCTTCGAACGATTGAACAGTGATATCTTGTCCTGCACTGCAGGAGTATCTTGTCTCATCCTCGGAACTTTGAGTGGTCCGTACTTCCACAGTACGAATGAAGGACCCCTCGATACCAGAATGAATCTATTGCGCCGGGTGAAACGTGGTTTCTCCTTTCTCCTCTGTAGAAGTCTACAGATACTGCCGAATGCGGAGGCTACAACAATTAGACCGTATGAAATGAATAATAATTGAGGTGGTCCACTGGATCGATAATCAGACTTAAGTCTCGCACCTCGGGAAATCCACGTGGAATAGGAAATATGGCTGATTATATCAACCTTTCGTGTCCTCGATGCATTCTACTATTTCCGGCCAAGGATTACGGTGGTCATGCCCAGCGAGGCTTCAAGGGAAAACGGTGGACTGTAACTAGCCAGACTGTCGGTATTGCTGTAAGTACCGATTGACCAGCTTAGTATGAAATGCCACGAAATATTGGAGGGAGAGGCAGCTGTTGGAATAAAAGTATTGGGTTCCTGACTCCTTCTGGTAATCTCAGTGAGCTCAAACTAAGGGTCGGGGAATCCTCTGCGTACTCAAAGAGTGAGGCCACGATGGCAAGCGTAACTGTATTTTGGGAGAAAGGGTGTAACTGAGCCGGTTTATCCATTCCAACAGCTTCTTCTACCATTATGAAATTACAGCGACAGCGGTATATGTAGAAAATTCAGTTTACCTGACCTAGCATGGCAGAGAAGGGAGGGCTAGTGGGACTCCCTTGGGCTTATGGCTAGTTCCACCTATTAGGAAATTGAAACTATATAGGCAGAGTATGAATGGTATTGTATAGATTTGAACTTCTCGGAGCCGAACGGAAAATTTGCATTTTGACGAACTATTCTTTCCCTGTTCATTCACCATTCAAGTCACAGGCATTCCTTGGAACACAGTGAGTAACTTTTAGTGCTGTACGACCACTGGAGGGGAAGTACAATAATCATTTTGTTTAGAAGAGCGTCTGTTGGATGATGTCTACGTATAGTATGGGTGCATGCATATTTATGAATATACCGCGTTTGGCAGAACCACTGCACTTCAGCTTACGCACATGCTGTGGAGAGGATCCGAGGGGTGAATATATTTTTTGTGGGTCCTGAAAACAGGGACTCAGAAACGAAGGACCCGGCACCATCTTCCGGCAGGCAATACAACCGTGACCACGTCGAAGCTATCTGCCCTGAGTTCAGGGCCAGTGCTTCCCGTCGGCATTCACGCTCACTAATTGCAGCAGCTGTCGGAAATCTTTTCTCTATACCGCTGTCCCCCTCCGCCGCTTTCCTATGCGGAGGGTCCACCCACTTCCATTATTTGAGAGGTGGATGTGAAGCTGAGCGGAACGGTGATGGAGATGGCGGCAATGATAGTGAAGAGCACAGGGCTGATATACACAAATGGTCACTTTACTTTCCAGATTATATAAGAAAAATCCGTTACAACATGAGGCTCACGCAGTAAAGATAATAACTATTATTGGTTTTGGTATGTGTAATAAATAACAAAACAAGGCGTCACCAACATCCTCTCTCACACATCCGATGCACTGGAGCCAAAAAAAGCTTCTCTCTCTATCTCTTTCCTTATACATAATTAAATACGAGTAGGTCATTTTGCACTGACTAACCTCATGGCGATAGCTTGGAGTTTACCAGACTAATGGGACCACCATCCGGTGTATAATTTGGTTTTCTTTCTCCTCAGGGTAGAAAATATACATTACAATTTTGTACATTTTGGTGAAATGAAAATTTGTAAAGAGCCGGCTAGCACATAAATTAAATGCTATATGTGACTACACAACTACAGTTTTCTTCTTCTTCTTTGTAACATACGGAAACACATGGAAAATGAACCGGTATATATGAAAAGCTTAAAATCTTCAACGTTGCTTATCTCTGTGTCTCTTTTTTCTCTCTCGTTTGTGGCCACAAGAGTATATATCAGCAGTAAAACTACACCAGTAAAGCTAAGCATTAATGTCCGTGAACATTATATAAAGATATATCGGTATATATACTAGGATAGTATATATATATATATATATAATTGTATGTATGTATATATATATGTTTTCTATATATATATATCGTATATATAATGGATTTCTTGGGAACATGACGTGCAGATTAACTGCACCCATGCTACAGACGGGCACGTGTAGTCTCGTGGTAAGAATCTTCCTCAGATATTACTTATGTAATCATGACTTGAAAAAGAGCAATAACAACACAACAATGAAAGGCATTTAAGTACAGAGTACGTAACCTACGAATTATTGTTTCCGTGAAGACTCGACAACTAGGCCCAAACAGCCAGTTTAACGCATCGTACCTAAGAGTAATCATAGTAATACTAATAATACAGTACAATAAAAACTATCCTTATCTAAAGTTTCGAGGCATCCACGACATTCTTTGTCGCAGTAATACTAAAGACGATGATAACAGCAAATCATGACACATTATAGCAACAACAAAAACAAAATTTTTCTGTACTGCGTAAAATGAATGCTTGTAAAACTTCCCTACATGTTCGTACAAATACTTTTCGTACTGTTCTCATGAACCAAAGTAGTAACACGACTTTTTTCCAGCAAACGGAGGGGAGGTGTGCGAAAATACTTGAACAGTTTTTTTTTACTCCTACGTACTCACTATCTCCTGCAAAACTCCTCCTTTCTTGTAAATTATAAATACGTATATAATTAAATAAATAACTGCATACACATATAAAATCTGCATTTCAATGCACTTCAAATCGTCGAAAATTTCTAGTTTGTTGATTGCCTCTGAAGCTGAGATGGCTCCTCCTAGGTGTCAGTATACTGGAAGGCTTGATCCAGCACGGCACTCAGTTCGCAATTTGGACTCACGGGTCCCATGGGAGGTGCTGTCAGGTGCGCTCCAGCGTCCGGTGAAATTTGTAGAAGTGGCGAATTCTCTCCCATATTCCCACCACCACCGAGACTTCCATTTGTAACACTATCAATCAGATCGAAGGAGTCCTGCGGATCCCAAGACCCCATATTTCGCGAGCTCTGCATATCAAGGGAGAAACGCATCATTCAATATTCATTTACACTTCAGCAATCTAAACTTTCTTCCCACTTCAAGTCTGCCAGTAAAACTTTGAATCTCAAAGCCTCCCCTTCAAGTGAGTTGGGAAGCTATTTCATGAATCATGGAGTTCCAAAATAAAATACTTTGATGACAACATAAGTGGAAATACCTGTAAAGCGTACTGCAGTAAACTCCTATCGGATACGTTGGACCAGTCTCCTTTACTCAAGGCTTGCTCTATGGGATCCAAATGATTCGTTGTATGGACGTACCCCCCAGGATTCGGATTCTGCATCTGAGGCATCGTGTGTTGTTGTTGCTGAGGCTGTGGCTGGTTTGAATGACCAGGATACATGGGCGGAGGCTTTTCCATGTGTATGTACTCTCTCATGTCAGTCAGATCATGGGACTGAGGTGCAGAGGTTAAAGGCATTAAAGATGGCTCGTACATTATATTCGCTGGAGAATTTCCACTCATGTGGTAACTATTGAGACTCGGCTGGCTATGAGGGTGCGGCTGCTGCATAGGCGGTGGCTGACTATGCTGCATAGGCATTGGAGGTGGCGGTGGGGGGTTCAGTTGGGTCAAATTGTTGTTATTTGCGTTGGCGGTTGAAGACATGGGCAAAGACGCACTGCCATGATTTCCTAAATTATTTTGATGTTGTGGTGGCTGCTGTTGGTGTTGTTGTTGTTGTTGTGGCGGTGGTGGTGGTGGTGGCTGCTGCTGCTGTTGTTGTTGTTGTTGCTGCTGCTGATTTTGACTGCGATTACTTTTGGCCGATGCTGCGGTCCGCGCTTCGTCGGCGTACTGTTTCTTCCACGTATTTATATACGACTTCATTTTGGTTAAAATAAAGTCAGGGACACGAAACCCTTTAATGTCGTCGTAGTTTATGGTCACATTCAATCTACGTGCAAACAGAAACAACACGTAACGTCTTGGACAGTTTCCAAAATTCTTGAACGCAGGTGTGCCTAATTATAACCTAAGTAGATCTGCACATAGGATATCATTGCTTACTTGTTGTCCTTTGCTAGCTTCTCTATGTCTTCTAAAAGCATTATATATGCCCTGCCCCCAGTGGCAGGCATCAGCTTGTTCTTCGATAACCACTCCTTGTCATCTGAGTCACTGGCATATTTAAAAAGCCCCGGATGCTTCACGTAGAGACGGCCACGAGTTTGAGCGAATCCCAATGCTTTATTTGCCCTGAAAGATATTAGAGGAGATTTAATATCGCGAATGCTTCATTCATTCAACTACAAGATTAAGAAAAAAGGGCTGGAGGCAGAGATGAATTAGCTGCGAAGGGAAAACAGAGATACTTTAGTATCCTTTTGTTTGAATGTTATGGGCAACAAAACAAGGTAACGAAACTATTCATGGTTTTGAAGCTCTTTTGATAAAAAATCATAGTGACAGAAGCAAGTTCTGTGTGTATAAGTAATGTATTGAAAATTTTTTCGGCGTCAACAAATATCCTTTGACTCAAACGCGATATCAAGTGTTTCAGAGGACAAACGACGTTTAGAATCAGTCCAAAGCTGCATTCTTCTGTATCTGTCAATCGCATGGGCAATCACAAATAAACGACATGAACAAGTTTGCATATCTGAGTCAAAACACTGATACTGCCACGCTAGCAAATCTGAGTTGAACATATTACACTTCGCTACGTCACACTGAAGCAGCTGAAAAATATACCTACTGACTCCATTCGTCAATCCTTTACTGTCTGTTTACCAACAAACTTTTAGAGAAGTGAAGGTCAAGTTACTTGACGTGAATTCCGGCGGCAACAGAAGAGGAAAAGCCGAAAAATCAAATGACGATTTACTTCATCAGTGAACCTAAGAAGTGCAAGAGAGGAAAACGGCATGCTTGCTGTTAGTAGCTTAGTTAACACAAGCCAACGAAACCAACCACCGCACTGAGATTGGAATAATTTGAAGTGAGATTTACTTGGCCCCCATGATAAAAAGGGTATCTGGAGTGAGTTTGTTGGAATCCCACTGGGCTACATGCTTCCTGGAAGGACCGGATGGCTTTTTCGGTTTATTAGGGGAGCCAGCGGAATTTGAATTGTTGTTATTGTTGTTGGTACTGTTGGCAGAACTGTTCGCACTACCACCAGCCCCACTTTTATTGTTGGCCGATTTTTTTAACTTTTTGCTGGCGTTGGACATAGAGCTGGCCTCGGAATCGGTATCTGACTCCCGTTTGATGCCCATCGGGCTCTGTTTATTAAATCGATACATAATTAAACCTCACTAAATAATTAACCTTTTCTTCATTTCTTCCCCCACTCACAACTCTGCTTTAAGGTAAAACTCTTGAATCCCTCATCAAAATCTTAAATATTTTGACAGCCAAAACGCATCGAATGTGGAGCTTACAGTGAGAGGAAGTCTGACTCCATCGCCAGTGCTGCTGTTGTTCTGACTACTTTGATAGTCTGAATCATTTGGATCTATTGCACTGCTAGTATTACACGAGGACGGAGAGGAAGATGAATACACAGGATACATACGCTTGGCCTCTTCTAAAATTTGCCGGCACATGTTCTGAATGTGATCTTCGGTCACGGAGTCCGGTCCTAAATTATTCTTTATATTTTCGATCCCAGGCTTGAAGAATAACTGAAAGAGAAAAAATGTATTATATTTGTATTCTCTTCCGTGCTATACCAACAACTTTTGCATCGACTCCGAGTCATTTCAACATACGTCAAAAGTACTGCTTCAAAACGCCGCTGCAAAAACTCAACCTGAACATCATATTCAACTGCCTATAAGCATGTACAAAATACAATCAAGAGTACTTACATCTATATATTTGGTAATGACCGATTTAATTTCTTGGTTGATGGATCGTTGTAAATTTTGACGAAGGAGGTCCAGGGATTTGGCGGCGGAAGTGTACGACATGGATGCTTTAGAAGAGCTTGATCCCGTTGACTTACCCACCGGAGGTTTCAGAATGCTTAAATTGTACTGGCGCATATTAAAGGGGCTCTGCGAGATCACAAGATAGATGCGTGAGTTTTAATAAAAATTTTAACCATTCCATCGTATATACGCTCACACTAGCTCGCATACACGCACTTATTTAAACCCAATGGATATTAACGAAGGGAAGTACGCGATATACGTACACCATAAATATACCCCCAGGAAGGATAGCCTTCCTCCTAATATCTATACGACTGACTCTCTCTTGCTTCTCAACTCTCACTGATTACAGGACTCGATATAGAATTGATTGGTTCAAATGAGGTTATGGAGAAAAAAAAATTACATACCCATTCGGAGGAGGGTAGCCCTTCTTGTTCAGCAGCGTCTATTACCATAGCCTAAAAACTCTTTGGTCTCTTTTCCAGTGACCAGGAGGCACTGATTATTTCTCACTTTTTCACATTTAGGTCGGAAAACTAATTGAACTTTCTCTGGAGAGCAACACTCGCTCACACTCACACACACAGTCAGTCACCACCACAACAGCCTCAGTAGCAAAAGTGGAAGTAAGTAGTATAGTGTGTAGTAAGTACAGCAACCCACAGGAGCATCAAAAGAAAAACAGATGATTGGCGTATAAAACAGGAGCTACTATACAGGGTGAAAATCTTTTACCACCAAACATTGAGATTAAAACTTCCACACCAGAATCGTCACTAACACTCTTCACAAACTTCCACCCCAACCAATTAAGCAGGCGGAGTAACCCATTCTCGTTGATGGGAAAGACCACGTTTTAATAACCATTTGTCAGATTTCCCATCAACTTACACTGAAAACGGAATGGCCGTTCTAACGAGGCTTTTGACTCACCACTTTAACTAATTCTTATTGGACTAAAGTGTGAATCGTCATTCTTTTCCCTCCTTTTAACCAAATACGCTCAACCGGTGAATACAACAAAGTCTCCCTGATCTCTATATGCTCTCTCTCGAGACAGAGATATACAACTTCCTCTGACTTTTACAACAGCATCTCTCTCTCTCTCTCTCTCTCTCTCTCTCTCTGGCATCAACAAACTCTCTGGGTTAGCCCTTCTTCCGCGTAGTTTCAGCTCCCCACAGAGCTGGGCGCCAGGCTACAAAACTTCCATCAAGTCTCCCTACCACAATAGAGCCGGAGGCCGCAGCGTTCAACCCTTTTTTACTCTGCTCACCTGCCCCAAGCCATTGGAAAACTAATCATTTTTTTCCAACCTTTTCCCAAATGCTAATAAATGACATCTGCTGCGTCCTATATCCTCCGTAATGGTGGGTATAACTGGCATGTATGTATGTACGTAGCGTTGCTGTGAACTTTCTTCGACGCACGCGGGGGATGGGAGTGGGAGTTCATCATGTGGGTTCACACTCGCAGCATAGTATCTTTAATCAAGCATTTCAACTAGCGAATATCTTGAATGAGGCATCTCGCATGGCAGCTATATAGCGAAAAGAGGATTTTATTTTCTACTCCCGCGTTATGATTATTATGATGAGAGTATGCCTAACCATGCATAATGGACACTTGCAATTAGTAACTTGTTTCCACCTTAGGGTTTTTTATCCAACATTCTAGACCTCAAGATAGAGACTAGCTGCCTACGAGGTCGTGAACGGAAAACGCGTGTGTAGGTCTGTTTGTGTGTGTGTGTGTGTGTGTGTTGTAATATTTTTTAAGTTAAAACCAATGCATGGAGTCCTGCGTCCCTTTAAACTCCGAACGCGCATACAACAAACGGCTTTCACTGAATGCTCGATGGTTCTGTCCACGATGTGGTACTCTATGACATGGGTTCTTGAACTCGATCCTGATTGGAGGACACAATGTGAGGTGGCGGGTATATTCAAAATTTCCGTGAAGGGTTTGGGTATATGTGAAGTGGCTCTTCTTGTTTGTACATTAATATTCAGATTTAAGATGTGGAGCTTTTCACTGGTGCGGTGGATGTGACGGTCGGAGCAGTTGTTCCGGAACATTGCCTGGGTCTCCTGATTCTTTCACGATTCATTTTGGTCTGGTGGAAAAACATACACTGAACCACAATGTCGTTTGCGTCTCCTTCGGAAGTAGATAATGCAATGACGAAGTCATTTTATTTTGACCAATTATGTCACCTTCACAAGGAACAGCTTTACTCCAACGTTCTGAGTTTGGTAAGTACCTGTTGTTATTTTCGTATGGAATAATTAAGTATTTTTGAAGGATCGGTATGGGAGAGAAATTAAAATCTTTGAGTTGCACCTTGCATATTGAAGACGAATTTTTTCGAACTGAAAATGTGGGTTTTTCAGTATGTATATTCATAATTATGATTCGCATTACTGTAACTAAATGGAGGTAAATTCTGAGAAAAAAGGGCTATTTGGGTGTATTCAACATATTTTTTCACAACACTTGCACCTTAATGTCAGAGGAAGCGGTCAAATAACGGATTTGAAGTATGTTAATCCATTTTCATCATGGCGGGTGTTAGGGCAGGACCTGCTTCAGTAGTGCAATTTGAGCTAATTTTGACGTCTAGCAAACACAAAGAGTGCCAGTGTTGACAAATTGCTAGACAATTAGAAAGTAAGCTGGAGTGGTCTATGTTGGAATTCGCAGCCGATGTAGAACTTGTAAGTGTTGTGACAGAAGATACTGTAATGAACTAATCTTTATTTTCGGACCACTACAGTACGGAGCACTGGAAGCGCTGGCAGAGTATACAATTACTTCTTCATATTTCTATAAACCTAAATTATAAAGGTTGCCATTTTTCAGCTGGTGAGGTCTCTGGCGGTATTGAAACTGGAATAAGGTCAAGCAAAAGGAAGAACTGTCAAGTGGTACTATGGTAGTGTTAGGTAAAGGTTTAGATACTTATGATGCATACGCGACTCCGTTTAAGAATAATCCTAGAAATGTAATCAATGTCACACATTCCTTGGGCGACTAAAATTAAAGATCAAAAAGTGCGCATACTTTGCATTCCCAAGACTAATTGCACTTGCAATTTAGTTGTCCTCAAAGTGTTTTTGCGACTTATAACAAGATTAATCCTAAAGTTGGTGCGATGATAAAGTAGCAAGATGAAATGTGATGTGAAAAGAAACGGGCGTCAATTTATGAAAAGGAACTCTGCTATGAAAATTGCTTATTTGGCCCACAGGGTGGAATGCTTCTGACATTAACGGATAAGGCCACGGATATTTTGACCGGTCCTCAGCATCTTCAAGCTCTCATTTACCAAGGAGATGCGGCTTACAACCTTCTGGAATATTCCAGAGCTGAGTCTTTGTATAGAAAAGCGCTTCAAATGTACAAAACTTTGATGAAGTTTACTCCGCAGTTGAAAGAACAAATTGCGGAAGACTGTTGTAACGGTAAGGTTATAGCTTAACTAATGGTCGTTTTTATAAAGGATAATATAGTTATGGGAATATTCCATGACTTGCAGATTTGAAGTATAAGCTGTATTTGTGCAATGTGCGATGTAACAAACCGTTGGAGGCTCTAAGTATGCTGCAGAGTATTCCAGCCAAGCAGAGGACTGCACGAATTAACATGGCATTGGGGAAGTTGTACCTCGAAAATGGAATGGAAAGAGCTGCTGTGACATCTTTTAAAGAAGTTTTGCGGGTATTCACTGTCAAGGCACAGCAGTGGTACAAGTTTGAAGCTGAATTAATTATCTTGAAACGTTGGTATCCTTTAGGAATGTCCCATGGCCCTGGAAGCGATCGAGGCGTTGCTGTCACTTGGCTTGAAAGAGTCAGACGTCATGGGATTTATTCAGCAGAGTAGTAAAGTGCCTCAGCCGCAGTGGTAGTACAACTATGATTCTAGTCAAATTCTTAGCGAACGACGTTTTAATATCAGTGATATTTTTTCTAGGTTCGTGTGGTGGCTGAGGGCTAATGCAGCATTTCATTCAAGTAATTTGCACCAGGCGTTGAACCTTTTCAACCATTTGCAAGACTCAACAGCGCTGATGAATAATCACTCGATACTGGTATCACTTGGGAAGATTCACATGTACCTTGGAGATTACCAATCTGCTATTGTCCCCCTGAAACTGGTTAGCGGATCAAATAGCTAGTGATGAAGTGCTTTTTTATCATTTACGTCATTATAATTTGTAGGCACACATGAACGATGCTATCAATATGACGGGGATGGATATGCTTGCCTTTTTGCTGTGGTCGGAGAAGAAAGTAACGGAATTAGAAAAGTTGATGCTAAAATTAGTGGAAAATAATTATCAAGATCGAAAAAGTGAACCATGGGTTGCCCTGGCATACTTTGCCCAAATCACTAATCGCAGTGCTAGAGGACTTTACTTCGCACATAGAGTACGTATTTGCCATTATTAATCGCAGTGTACATAGAAAGCAAAGCAATGTTACAATGTAAATTTTTTTACATAATGTTAAGGGAGCGCATTGCACGAATTATGGAGTCGGTAAAAATCCTGAAGGCTATTTGGCAAAGGCTCACATATTGCTTGACGTGAAAAAGTATCAGGACGCATTGGATTGTTTCCGAGAGGCGATGCTGTTGGCTCCGTTGCGATTCGAACCCCACAAAGGCCTGGTCGACTGTTACATAGCCATGCAAAGGTTCCGTGATGCCCTGACAATTGCAACATCCGCTTCGAAGAAGTTAGGCCAAAATCCTCGCACGCTCACAGTTAGTCACATTATCTGAGTGTTTGCACCTTGTAATAAGTTAAACGTTCCGTCATAATTCTTTTATTTTGAAATCGCAGATGTGTGCAACAGCAATGCAGAAAGACCCTCTGACTGTAAGCAAAGCCAAGGCTTATTTAGAAAAAGCCCTTAGTCAAGATCCAAAATACCTTCCCGCAATTTTTATGCTCGTTGAAATATGGGAATCTGTAAGTTTTGTGCTGTGGTTTTAATTTTGTTAACTATTTGTTTACTTCTTTATGTACATGTGCCAAAACATTTCTTATCAATAGGAGGGAATGTACACCCATGCCATAAATTTACTGCAAAAGCAGGTATCTCTGCAGTGCAACCCTCCAAAACTTCACTTAAAATTGGCCGAACTGTTATGTAAGAATAACATGGAAGATAAAGCCGCCGATCACTTCTCCATCGCCTTAAGGTAATTTATTAGTGATGTGTTTCATCTCTGAATGCTTATTTGGCCTGTTTTCATTCGAAGCAACTAGTTGTCGTTGGTTGGATGTCATTTTACTACCCTTAAGATATAATGAAGCCATTGCCTGGTGCGTTTTATTCAGGTCCAACAAAGACTCCTGTTAGGTTGTTACTCATATTGCGACTAGAGCGAGTGGGTATAGTTTGAAGCGAGCTCGTAGTTTTTCAGTCCGTAGGTTTTTAACTTTGAGGGTTACTTGATTCATCAAGAAATATTCTTGAATTGTTTGAACAAACTCTTCAACATTTTCCATGAGGTGTAAATGAACTTTCTTGCTTTAATTTTTACGGCAATTCGTAATAACAGTCTAAAGCTCTCCATTATTGGTAATAACCAAGATTATGTAGAAAATCGTCTTGAGAAGAATTGATATGCGATTTTTTGTGTCAACCCTGCACGTTTAATTTCTTTGTTGGTATCCGGATTATTTAAATTTTCATTGACCCGAACGAGCTTCGGTTTGACCTATTATAATTTTTCGGAAGGAACATTTTACTGAGACATTGAAATTTTTATTGTAGACTGGATCCGAACAATCGCGACGCAAGGGAAGGACTGAGTAGGTTAGACCCAGCTTCTAGTCGTGGACCTGTCCATGATGTGGCGGGTTCGGTGTACGAGCTAGAAGATATTGACTTGGACGACGACGAAGATGAGCACGACGTGAGTTACGAAGATATGAACATAAGCTCTTTCATTCTTGGATGACTCTTAAGACCCTAGTGATTTTTTGTTCTTGCATACTGACTCAATGTAATTTTATGTAAATTATTATTTTTGTATTCTGGGCTGTATCATTTGTAGTCCTCATTAGTTTGACGCTGCACTCGTCCTTTTCCATTATCGTGGAATATAATGTTGTGACGTTTCTGTTTTGCTATTTTGCTAAATGAATTTTTTGTAGAACAATTCATCGAGAATTGTATGACGAAATATTCAGTTTTTGTAGCATTTGGAAATCGGAATGGCAGTAGATATTAGTCGATGATGCTGTGGATTGTTACCAGTGCTGTAATATGTGGGGTTGTAGTGTTTTTCACAGCTGACGTACTCTCGCAGGATTTGATTTGATCCGTAATATGAACTCACTGACCGTGCCGTGAATCAGAATAACGTTTATGAAAATGACTTAGAAGAAAACTACTTGAATTGAACAACTAAAAGTGTGTGGAGGTGCATGAGAAGATACACGGACCGAGGGTGTGTTGTCTCGATGTAAGGCTGCACGCCCGTTGAGGTTGAACGTTGGTGTTGCCCTTTAAGACTGTAAATTTTGCATGTACGAGGACCTTGTAGTAATTAGTAATAATGTTGAACGTGTTCAGGTCAGAAATCATTTTGTATGCCTTCTGTTAGCTATTACTGTAGTAATGTACAAAGTTGTCGGATTTATCCTTGTAACCTAAATCTCGTAGACGTAATCGGGGAAAGCTACTGGATTTGATCTTACGTTGTGATATAGCGAAATGTTACGGCTTAGTCTGTTTCCGCGCAGACCTTGCGCGGGCTCGAACTAACGGAAAACGCAATAGTTGATTTGTTTAGTGTATTCACCGCATATTTCATAAGTGTGGTATTGTGACGCAGGAAGTACGGAAAATAAAGAAGCCGAAAACAAAAGGATATCCTATGTATGAATCCCCTTGGGCTGTAATAACATGGACTGTTATTATCGTCCGAGGGGAATTGGCAAAGGAGGCACATGGAGTTATTCTTTACATGGAAGGAGTAGTGTAACACTTAAGGTTGACTCTAGTTTGTTCCTTTTGATGAAAGACTGACACCCTTAAATGGATGTAAACTTCAATGCGTTCTCGCCTAATGGAGACAAAGAGGAAGTAAAGGTTTACACATGTGAATTTTCCTTTCTCAAAGTAATGAGAGTGCAGCGTCCGAGAAGGACGGTCTAATAACAGTCAGGCATTGACTCGCCGAGTCAGCGTTGTCTCTTGGCCCCCGGTAGAACTGAACAACTGTAACTATGCGGCTTCTACGGCCGTGAGCTTTGTTTTATTTGCCATTGCAACGTGCGACAGTTTTTTCCTCCACGAGAGAGCCCAAACAAGCAATGGTTTGTGTGGCATGTGCTGGGAAGTGCGTATAGCATTATTTCATTGTCATGACATGCAGCGCCAAGAGCTCTAGGTTTGTCTATACCCTTTCGCAGCTGCCGCATTGTATGTAAGTATTTGTGTGGCATGTGCTGGGAAGTGCGTATAGCATTATTTCATTGTCATGACATGCAGCGCCAAGAGCTCTAGGTTTGTCTATACCCTTTCGCAGCTGCCGCATTGTATGTAAGGGAAATGACGAATAGAATGTATATTACAAACAAGTAAGGAGCTATTCAAATTCAGCTCACCTGCCATCTCAGTAATTGGGAAGTTCATGGGACATCTCTTGGATAAACTGTAGCGAAATAAAGTCGGTGTCCGACTTGATTTTCGTTCTTCCACCAAGCTGTCCTGCAAAGGGCACATGCTCAAACTTTATCTCTTCCGCAGATCAACTCCCAAGGATATGCTATCCCGCAAAGGTGACAGTACATTATACTTATTCCAGAGAGTCGCATTTGCCACACATTTACTGCTCTGGTGAGTTTAAAATGTGACGCTCCAAGTGCAGCTTTTGAAGCGGACTGAGGAATGTGAGTTTGTTTATACTGATTTTTTTCATTGAGATGTTGTCTTTATCTCAAATCACTTGGTTTGCAAACCCAATCAATCATTCATCATCTACGAAGGCCTTCCCCACAATCTCCCCTCCACACCCAGCCTCTTCTATAATTGGATTGAGGAAAAGAAAATTCAGCACCAGCTGGCCTGGTTATTCAACGAAACATAGATTTTTGACAAACCTGACAAAACTCCGCGCATTATTGCTCCAATGTTGTTGTCCGTTTTCGTTGTCAACAACCAAATCACGTCTCATTTACCAATTGTAAGTCTTGCGTGTGCAATCCATTGCATTGCTGAGTACTCTATCGGCTCCCTTGTCGGGTACACCTGTTCAGATCAACTTATTTTCATTCGATGGTCAATCACATCATACCATATACCGAGGTATCGTATGGAAAAGCTTAGTACACGGCTGATTGTATATGTATCCCAATAGCCCGAGCAGATTGTAAGTTTAATGCTGAATCCATCCAGTCCACAGCAACAGCTCATCCGCTAAGAAGAGATGAGCTCCACAGATGTAAATACTAATGAAATAAAGTAATACTTGTTTCCTAATCATGCGTGAGCGTAAATATGTTAATGATACGGTGGAGCTTCTATTAGGACCGAGGGTGTTGACACTTTTGGCAGCAGTGGAACATACGCTGTAGCATGGGCGAATCACATGCCTTTCGTCTTCCTTTACCCCACTCCCTCGTTATGTCCTGAGAAAATTTGAGGAGGTCACCACGCACATAAAAGTCCCATACGGAGAATGAAGATTCTCGAGTTCCTTATCCCAAAAAGTTGGAAATTCTCGCCGTACACTCGTCATATCATACCCGCACGTTTAACATTCCCAGATTGAGCCACCCACAACAGTCAGCTCAGAAGATGGAGACGACGCATATTTAACCAACTCATACTGGTACAAAAAAACTAAAAACAGTGGACTTCACGCATAAGTGCCACACAGCATGCTTACGTCTACATCCCTACCGTCCGGAGACTGAAGCGACAAGCGACTGGATTTGTGTTTGTACACAAAAGGAATTGCGTAATCCTGGTGCACGACCGCATAAATACCATTTGAACGCAGTTCTTCATAGCCTGGTCCAAATTTGGACCCGATATAACGTGATTGTTACGCACCCAGACGCCACGAAAATGAGAATCCAGTGCGAATAAAATCTGCATCTCGGAAATCCAAGTTGCACGGACTGCTTTCATAAAAGTGTATGGAGACCCGTAAAAGGCACATAGGAAATTACCTCACGCATCATAACCTAGTGCAGCGGAACTACCCAGCCGTACCCTCTCAATGAATTAAGCAAACACTCTTTCCCGTCAGAGGAAGAAATGGACAAGTTGTTCAGTTAGCACGAGCTCAGAAACGAGGGGCTGAGCACGAAGTAATAACAATAATAATAGCAACAACATTTGTAAAATGTTTATGCAGTAAACGCGAACACGTGAATGTTTCTTTGGTCTGTAACATGGGTATATGTATGTGCGTACAACTGTGCGTGCAAGAGCAAGCGTACTCTGCTGCATCTAGATAGTGCGGTTATGGGTTGGAGCCATCACTGAATGAAAATTACCCAGCCATACAATGTGGGTGTGTGTGTGTGTGTGCAGTCAGTGCCTGTGTTTACACTTGACATTTACTCCATGCATAAGTATTTCAAAAGGGAAGCCATGCATTAGAGGTTAAGAGGCGCGTGTGTTCGGCACAGCAAGTAACAACTTACCCACACACTCAAATGTTTAGTCTATGCTGCATAACACTTTACCAAACTACTTCATCTCCTACTGGTGCCACGGGAGATTTTTATGCCGCCGCAATCTGCACATACATAACAAGTCTTGCTTGTGCGTGCCAACAGGAATGCTTCCTCAGTATCACTCTATGTTCAATTCTCTCCTCTCACTCTCAATAATAATAATAATAATCATAATAATATGAGGACAATTTGGAGCTGAGGTACTTCCAAGCACGGTAGCGACAATATATGCTTGTCAGCGTGTGGAAGAAACCCTTTGGATTTGTTGCAAATGTTGAATTGCTCTCACTCCTACTCCAATATGACACATTCTTGAGAGACTTTTTTCAGGTCGGAACTGATAAACGATGTCTCTGTAATGAATTGGAGCTAAAATACATGGCTTGTGCAATGTCTGCATATGTCTTCCTCCACCAACACTACCACTAGTAATAAGATGTGGGCTGTCACTATCTTAATCTCTTATCACTATCACTGATGTGAACACTAATAGGCAGTAATGGAAAATAGTTGTACCCTCGTCCTATCCTCACTACGGAGTGAAGGAGCGTGCGTAAAATTGTCATCAATCCGAACTAACTAATTCCTCCGCCCAGCTCCGATTCTTATTCCGCACTCATCTGTGAAGATGATAGTGGTGTACCATGGCTTTACCGTAGGGCTCCTGGTGGCCCTCTCGGAGTGGGAAATGGAATAAAGGAGTTTATGGCACTGCGAGTGTCATAGCAGCAGGTAGGTATGCGGACTCAGATGTTGTCGCTGAGAGAATGACGGGGTAATAGAATCGTAAAAATAAAATGTCTCATACTTTCCCACACTGATCCACATTACAATCCATATAGACTCCTTTCTTTGCACCAAAATAAAACAGGTTGACTCACAAGTCAGTCACTGAGCCTATAGTACAACAAGACATGAGTTTTTCCCCACGGCTCACGTACGACGTGCACGGCGATATGTGCTCTCTTTGAGTGCAAGGATGTTCCTCCCACTGTCCCCCTTCCTTTTGACACACTCGGAGAAACGGGAGTAGCAATGTGGATTCCGGACACGAGACTATGCCTGAATACCTTCCAGTTTATCTCACAAGGTCCAAACACTTTTGAACGTCATGTACGAGTACGTGAGGAGGCCCGGACATTTTTCCATGGCTGAAGCACCTCCTCGACATATCGGAACGACCGTAGGGACGTACGACTGGGACCCATCACATTCCCATGCTCACACCGCAGAGCCTGGAAGTATCATCAAGCTGTAAAACGGTAAGTTAGCGAGTCGATGACATGGTCGGCAAGTTATCGCCATTGCATGAAAAGTTGACACAAGTGGAGCTTCCATGTTGACTTTTTCTGTCCCCATATTTACAATGTGTTAGCGGAGTCAAGGATGAGGGTTCACTCATAGGAGTATAAGCCGCGGTAAATGCGGCACTCGCGCGTATGTATACTCTGGTAATATGAACTTTGTCCCCCCAATGTTAACGACTCTATCAGTGCAGCACTGGAACTCATGAGAGCCTCATTTTCCCCTCACAAAATGTGTGATCCCATGAATAAGGAAAGGCCCCGTCAGACGGATAATATTGGGAAAGACAAATCATATCTCTCTGCGTAGCCCTGGAAGGATCCTTTGGAAGGGAGAGCTGTTAGCTGTTGATTTACGGTTCTATTAGTGTCACATTTATGCATTATAATGATGATGATGATGATGACTACAGCGGCCTGTCCCATGTGAACGAGCCGAGACCAAACGGAACCGATTTCAACTTGGCGCTGTATGTCTACAGCTTCCCTATCTCGTAGTGCAAGACCCTCTCGTTTCGTTCTTCCGCGAACTAATTTTAAAGACTGACAGGGATTCAATATTTGTTCACATGATGGATTATGCGGAAAATACTGGATGGGGGGTGATGGACCGTGTTAGATGGAAAATGATGGACAGGGCAGGCCTCTCCATGTGTAAACCGTTTACACGATTCTTTCCACCACAGTCGTAGTAGCCACATAGGTGACTGTCTGGCTACTGTGACTGAGAGCACAATAATAAGAAATCCCGTCGGTCATTTAAATCACGGCTGTCTGCCCAGATTAGCGCCTGTCACACTGTTTATGCGAATAGCCCTCCGATCTCACACATCCTCATTATCACCATAGTAATTACTATCCTTGCAAAACTCGTGATGGATTTCCCGTACACACTATATATGACTTTGACTATGTCCCCCTACTCATGTGCTCAGGCCAGAGTGCCCTGACAACAGAGCTCATCACTCATACTGCAGGAAGGTTGGAAGACGATGGAGTAAGGATGAAAGTCTGACGTATTCCAATGGCAAGAGGACCAAATGGACTCTAACACGTCTCTCCAAGGGCTTCATTAGCTATTTCAATAGTGATAGAACTGGAGGGAGCGCATCACCGTGGGAAGTTTTGAGGACGGATCTTGTGAATGTGAAATTTAGCACCCAATGGCTGGCATGTAATGCACTCAGAAGACAGGACAAGACGGTGGCACATACCCAGCCAAAGCCACTCTTAAGAATTCCCTACCTGGAGGATATGCGTGTGCATGCCTGTAAAAGATGTATGCTACAAAGGTGGACTCATAAATCTCCTCCCCTCACCATTAAAGAAGGCTTAATTTCAGCCCCCCCCCGCCGCCGCCCTTCCAAAGCCTACCTGGAGCAAGCCATTAATTTCCGCCACCGTTTCCAAACCAACTTCTGTCACGCTCAGTAACCTTCCACCAGCCTGGAGGAACGTCTCTGCCGTCCTGACCAGAGGGAAGAGAGAAAGAGACAGTTCTCATTTTCCTTGACAGTTATTGTGGGAGCCGCAACTTGGAAAGTGTGCAGAAAATCCAGCGGTGAGCGGGGAGCGTCAGCTTATGACCGCCACTAGCTATATGCCTACACATACGACGTTTCATTCACTGTAATTGACTAGAAAAGGGTGAAATGCTAATCGTGAGGCTCGTGACGGAAAATGTCATCGGGAAAGAAAAAGAGGCTGATCATTTTTTTAAAAAAAGCTTTCAAATCTCCCAGATCCCTGTCTCCAATTTCAAACTTGCGTAATCTCTACCCCACAAAAAATCCGATGGTGAAGGGAGAAAAAATAGGGAAAATATAATTTGAGTAGAGTGGAAGTGGTATCGTGTTGGGCACACAAAATTTTACACATATATATACTTATGTATACATTGCTTTAAACCGGGATAAATGGTGCTATAGTTACGACTTGTTTACAGGTTTTAAAAATCCATTACTCACATGGTTGATGGGTGTGTATGCATGTTTGTATGCATGTGTGTGATTGTAAGTGTGTGCGTGCTGGTAAAAAGTCGTTGAATCTCTCAGCGTTTCATCGTCAGAGATGACAGGAAGAGGTTGGTTCATTCCTGAGTTGACTAGTGCAATTGAAGAATTTAGTTTGAGGGTGAAATTTATGTAAGTGTCATCATAAACATAGCCTTAATGCGCTCGGGTCCTCAAGCGTTTTTAATCAGAAGCTCAAATAACTTGATAGACCAGCCGCGCTGACTTCCAGCTCGCCCATAACATCCCACAAGGGGAAATGCTCTCACAATTAAGTGATGAATATAAATTAGAGAGACTTGACTGCTTTCGCCCGTAAAGGTCATCATAGTCTCTCACACTGTCTGGGGGGAGTAGATTCAACAGAGACTCACCATGTAATCTAGCAGTGTGTATATATTTTATGAGTGACTAGCGACAATGGCCCAGACATACGCCCAGGATAATTTAGGAGTACAAATTTTAGTACTGCCGCATCCAGTGAAAAACTAGTAGTCCCAGTCCCGTACATCCTGGAGTATTCCTAAAAAAATAGAAACGAAAATTAAGCTAGCATCTGAAGTTCCTCATGTTGCATGTTTGGCATTTTTAGTCTTCCGGCATGCAGCAATTGTTTTCTCCGAATCCTAGTCAGGTTACTTGGTAGTAATCGTACTCATTAACTCATTGCATATTTTTTTTTAAAAAAAGCGTGGCTCCACAATAGATAATAGGTACATTATTGAGTCTTGATTTTAATTTCGAAATATTATAAGACTTCGAGCGAGTATTTCCACGTCCTTAAACGGTAGAGGTAACGTGGCTGAGGTCTCACCACCGTAACTGACCACTAATTGTATAAATAACTGATTCATACATTTCTCGATAATTTGTTAGGAAATTATAATATAACTTTCACTAAACCTCATACACTCGACCATACATTACTGTGCTGTGCTCTCCGTTGAGATCAACGATCTTAATTAATGCTCACACTGCTCCCTGAAACCCAGGTTCCCTCGAAACCTACCATTAGAAGCTCCGAGGCTACAGTAACTTATTTCCGCTGTTCCATAGAAGGAAGATGAGAGTTCAAGGTTAGGAGCATGGCAGAGCGGGAAAGAGTTAGTTCGAAGTTACTGGTTTCTTCCCTCCACATTGCCTTATGTAAAAAGGAAACAAAACAAGCTAGTTCGGTCCAACCAAGTCTTCACTCCATGACTATATTTAATCTGATGGATATGAATTAATTGTGGTCGAGGTGGTATTAAAAATTCGAGATCTTTATCACAACATCCGTTACACGGGCTAGGATATAATTAAGATCTCGCTCAATTAGCATAATTGCTAAGCTCAATATTATATCAACGACGCCAGCAGTGCATATACAAGTAGGCCAAGACACAAACGCGTGTGTATACACACACACACACACACACACGATCCACACGTAATATAATTCGCACTGAATTTGAAGGATTGCTTACACGTTGCTGGGAACTTTGAATCGAAAGCCCTTGAAGGCAGCATGTTCTCTGCACGCCGGAATGGTTGACAGAGGAAGAAAGAAAACCCGCCGTACTCCTCATCATCATCGATAACATCGTCTCTTGTCTGAAGGAGTAACAATGACCTAGCCAAGTCTAAAAATGGTCAGGAAAAAGTTTTACGTCCTTAGGAGGGAGTCAGGGCATGAGACATGGGAGCATGTATAGATGTTAACTAACGGTAGCCTCAGCGTCATTTCCTCAACACGACACACACTACAACAACTACTACTACTCGCACATTCCATACGAGACAATAGCTTTAACACTTTGATTTTACTAATACACACCAGTAGAGCTCCGCAGTGGAGCCACACAGACTACTCCCGATGACGAAGACCAGGACGTCGATATACTCTTCTCGTCCCTTGCATCACATGTATGACAGATTACGAATGCAGGGGGTCAAGGGGACACATGGAAAGTTCAAGGAATGCATGGGGCATTAAATGATCCTAGTTCCACTTTATCCATTAATCGCGCTTTATGTTGTCGATAATCAGAATTAATAAAGATGATTACGCATTCTTAAGTCATCGCATTTGATAAATGTTGTTTATGAACCAACCTTCCGTTCCAACTTGTAACTTCCTTCCTTTCCTATATGTGCTGATCCTACTACTCTTCATCCGCATGCCGCTTTATATCTTTCCATTCAGCATCTATCAGGTGCGAGCGTCAGAGTCTCCTCCCAGGACTCGCTTGGTATTACAATAGTTAGTAGTGGTGGCGTATCTCACTACTTTGAAATTTGTTATTCTTTGTCATGCACTGCAAGAGTCTCGATATTCAAAGAATAAACATGGAATGGGGCAACCTTGCTTATACAAGCTCACTGAACGGGTTCGGTTTGAGCTCTTTTGAATGTACTCACATTGCATTTTTACTGGGATGGATGATAAGGCAGATTAAATTTTATCCGAATAAACATTGAGGGACGCTCGGTGAATGAGGATGGGCTAGGAGATTAAAAGGCCGTAAAGAGATTGTCTGTTGACGAAAGAGTGGAATGAGAGAATGGCCAAATGTGGAATTTTGGTCGTTGCGGTTACGCAGGAAGCGTGTCATCTCATCATCATTATTTTCATTGGTCATCAATTCCCGGTTGGGATGGAATCCTCTGACAATGGCATACTGTGTAGGAACAACAGCAGCAACAACGGTTCAGGCTAACTCTGCCCAACCATTGGAATAATGTTTCAAAATCAAAGCGTATAATAGTGGCAATTTGATTTATCTTTTCAATGTTTATTTCCCTGAATATCTGGGGTGACGTGTGGTGGGCTTTGGAAGCAAGGAGAAAAATAGTTGGCTTCATGCGCCACCGAAATTCTCCTTCGGTTACATTTCACCACGGCCAGTAACGGCTCGCCGGAGGGTTCCGTCCAAATCAATGCGTACGGTTGGCGCTACAGGAAATTACAATGACGGCACGTGGACTGGTCGATCCCATAACTGCAGCAATAAACTAAAAGCGGCCAGACTAATTAACGTGTTAGAAATTAGAAAACTATACTCATAAGGAGACTCGCAGTTGGTGTACTACGTATTACATGTTGGGAGCACATGTGCGAGATTTTAAAAAACATGCTCCTACGCACGCCTTACTTGTCAAATATACGGAAGGAAATTGAGCCCTTGTGTGTACTGTGCAGTAAACAACACAGGCACACTGTGTTCTCAGCTACCACGCACCTCACCATCCTCCAAATAATTTCCTATAAAAGGTCTTTCATCCGACCTCAAGGAGACTGACAGCATGCGTGCTATTTTGGTTTTCCGTATCTTTCCCATCCTACCCTTACTTTAATCTAATCAATGCCGGGTAAAATAGGTACCAAATTCCAGGCGAAATTTCTTTCATTAATCTTCTCTCGTGGTGCTGGCGGCGACGACGACTGGGAAGATTGATGGGTAAGAGGAAGGCGCATTGAGTGCAGAGTAGAGAGACCGGTATGGTGTGACAGACTCCTTATGGCCTTAGCGCGGGTTTTTCAGTTGGACATGTTGATTAAACTTCAGCATAAACGAACGACGAAGTGGTGCATGTGAGTCGATTTCGCTGCTGCTGTAATTGCATGAAAAACTTAGTGACTGACTTTAAACTTCCTGTTTAGGTCCTTTGACCACCCCTCGTCGGTGTCATCGAAAGTTTTGAAGGAAACTGTGATGGGAATAGTGTAAGGAAACTGTAAAATCCATGTTGATGATGCATCCCACGCGGCGCCTTATTTTCAATTTATAGAAAGTGATGAAACCTGGTAATTAGGTTGTGCATCAAAGCTAATGCAGATGTGAGCCCATTCAGCCAGTTGTTTCATAAGCGGAATGAAAGTTGTGAATCCCGTCAAGTTGATCTAGGGCGGTGATTTTGTCTTGATTTTTATCAGTGTTCCGGCCCTCATAATGGATGTGTAACTGTGGAAAATCACGTAAGATCGGAGGAGATGATTCCCTCAGCCACCCGGTATTCATTTTTTTCCCTTATAGAAATTCCTTGGGGGAATCATTTTCGGGAGAGAAACAAATGGGAAGGTGGTAGTAAAAGCTTGGAGATTTTCCAGGATTTTTTCTGCTGATGTGAAACTTGAATTCTTGTTGGAATTTCGGGGAGTCCATTTACCAGTGCTACCTTGCCGACCAGAGAAGATTCTGGTTCCACGAGGAACTTGGCTCGTATTCGTATCGTTAGTCTGCCTCCCGTCTGTTGGGGAAGTTGTGGTAGTGTGTGTGTGTATGTGTGAGTGACGGTAAAATCCCTCTGGACGGAGACTCCGAGTCAGAGAATGAATCTTATCCCTAGTGTTTTGGCCTAGTCAGGCTGTTCTTGGTGGATTCCAGTGCCTTTGATCGCAATAAAGAGGACCAGATAAATCCAAAGCTGGGAGGAACTTGGGGCAATAAACTATCTAGGGAGCTGTTGAATGGACTTTGAGAAAAGTCTATCAAGTAGCGTGGTGGTAATGGTTCAGGTGGTTCATAGGCTCACAAGATAAGCGGAAAAGCCCAAAGATCGGCTTGAGAAGAATTCTCTGGTTGAGAGTTGTTGTTGCCGTTGGTGGTGGTGGTAGAAGTAACAAGAACAACTAACTACCATGTACACATTTGAGAAGCAAGTGAGCAGTGCTGAAAGGTACACACACACACATGCACACCACTGCAATCCCGAGACGAGAGGAGCTCGCTGTGAAGTCGGCTATCCAATGCACCACTACGAACTACGATTGCTGCGACTACGCTATAGCTGGAAATCGCATAGGGACGGAGTGAGTGAGAAAAAAGAGGAAGAAAAGCTCTGGGGCTCGCAGCTATTGAGCTCAGTGTCGACTTGAGTGTGTGGGTGTACACACACGTGCCAGTGCTGGTGCGAGTCTCTCTAACTCGAGCGTTTCACACACGAGCTAAAAAGCAACGATATCCCCCACTATTCAGTTCCCTCAGATGTCTACACACTTTTTCCCCTTTGTCAGTCATCGCATATTTTGCAAGTAAATGAACTTTTGGCTGGAATCTGGAATTCGTCTCTGGCAAGAACCACCACTACTGTGGCAATCTGAGGAAAGGAGAGAAGGAGTATACCTGAGCCCCACGGCTCTGCCGCCACCATCGACCAACACACCACTTTAATAATTGCGAAGGTGACAAGGTGACAAGTTTTTTCGGCTCAGATTACAAGCTTGATAAAAATCCTTGACAATCTCGGTGAAAAAATTGTGAAAATTTTCCGACAACGACCAGACGAACAACGCATTATCATATCATCGGGGAAGGCTCTGCACTCCCCCAAATTTATATACTTGACCTCCTGAGCTTGAGGAATCTCCCTGGTGAACACTAACCGTTGTTCTTGCTATCAACAACATCATCAGAGAATCGTCATCCTCTTCTTGTTCTTCTTATTCTCTCCCTTGTCTTCTTGACCTGTGACATCCTTTTGGTGGGATATTGAATCGACAGAGCTCAAGAGATTGTCAAGGAGTGAGCCCGAATACAGCCGGCTCCACAGCTTGGCCATACTTGGCCCCCACTTCCTTTCTTGTTCACGTGTGATGGTAATCTTGGCTGCGTAGGATCCTCCTGTCAACACGGAATTTTTTCCCGTCCACCTCTCCGCCGTAACAGACTGGAAAGGGAGCGATGTTATCCGAGAACTAGAGTGTCAGTTTCGCAAATCACCGTCGTCCCGCGCTTAAGTACGATGGACAAAAACTGGCAGTAGTGGTGACTTGGGTGGAGGAAAACCGTATAGGACCAGCGTCGTTGCACAGGCTAATGTGAGTATGACATTTTCTCGTCCCAAACAAAGTTTCCTCTGACAGGGTGTCGTTGGTACTGGAGTTGTTGTTCCCCATGTTCTGTGCCGCGTGTCTCTCCGGCTGAGAGAGCTCCGACGACTCCGGTAAGACCAGATTTTCCTCCTCTGATTGTATGCAGATTAGGGAATAAATTTAGAGTTTTAAAAGCTTGTCACAAATTTTATTCCCTTGTGTAATCTCCCAGTTATCAACCGCACACTCACATCCATGCTTGCATATCCCCCACAACTATTTTAGCCTACCTACCTCACGTTGCTCATACTAACTGAGTCAGTGCAGCTGTAGTAGTGCACTGCGAGTCATAGACGACGGGAATATCGGAGAGGGAAACGGGAAACTAGGCCCTTTATGGACTCATAAAGAGAGCAATAGAACAGAGTTTATTTGTGCATGCAGCGTCGTAAGACAAAGTTGGCCTAGCACGTTCACGATCAGCCCGACAGGAGTGGACCCTCATTCCGGTAGAGCTTGCACACTATCCAGCCCAGTGCGTGACTCATACTCAGCAAGTGCCGTGAAAGAAACATTCCTCCTTGTCGCCATCATCAAAGTCCATATGTGTACTGTAGGTTTTCCTTCGGCTCTCGTTTCCTCCTCTCAAGGTTATACGTTCTGTGAGCCCGGGCGGGAGCCGGGTAGACTGTACTGTAGATTACGTGGGAGTATCAGGTGAAGTGGAATCAGGGGGAAATATTTTAGAGAGACGGAGCAGGCGACGGGGAAGGGGAAGAAACTGAAAATTTGCCATTTCTTATACCATGAGCAATAAAATGGAGGAAGGAACTTACGTGTCTATCGGATTGGGGCTCACTACTGACTCACGTCCCTCGTCATTATTCCTCAAAAGTAAGTTCGTTAAGGATCTGACAGCGTCGGGGTAACCTGGAGAGGTTTCACCCCCACCATTACGCTAGGCCATGTGCGGCACCATGCGATTTAGCAAATGGTAACTGAATATTTCTGCTGTTGCAGTTGTTGGGAAAATTACGAAAGGAAAATTCTACTAATTGGCCAGAGTAGCATGAGTAGCGTGGTGAAGTAAGTGACCCGATCGGATGTATGTAGTGCTAGGGTATATCTGTGGGAGGAAAGTGGAGAAGAAGCACGCAGGTCAGTTACGTGTACATTACCTTTTCCTGGGTTTTCCCCGTTTTATCGACATTTGAACCGCACACAGTCATAGTGACGAGGCGGTGGGAAGGGAAGGAAACCGACGCCACGGTAGCTTCACAGGACTACATACTGCTTATACATGCCGCTGTTTGCTGCCACTGCTACTACAACCACTTTTGTATATACTACTAATACTACTTCTGCTCATGGTGGTAGTGCGGAGTAAGGCAGGAGAGCAGTTCGGGCGTGTACGAGGTCTGCAGGAACCCGACAGAGAGGATCGTTGCGTCCGCAGGGTACGGAATATGCCATTTCGACCCGGCTTTTATGGAACCATTCCTCCCGTCGTCTCCTCCCCGCTCCGCATTTGCAATTCTGTAGGCTGACGTGTGCTTGCAAAATGGGATAAATTTTCCGCCACTTCCTCTCTCTCTCTCATATACATCCATTTCCTTGCACAGGCTCAGAAACAAGGAAACTCTTGTGCACGCGCACGCATGCTTGCATATATACACGCACTTGAAGTACTCGTTACCTCAATGTAAGATCCACTCTCCCAATTATACTCGTTAAATAATTACGAGCTGCTTTTTGACCTTTTGCAACATTCCAACAGCGGAATAGCCTAGCCACTTATGCGAGAGAGTCACTGACTGACCTTTGGGTTTAGAATGTATAAGGAGGGGATGCGAGGAGGGGGAGACGTGTGTGGATAAACAAACTGGGTTGAACGCTCTAATTTTCCCAATCGTTTGACATAATCCTTGACTCTTTTTGCCCATTGGGAAGATGGATGGGAATGGAATTTCATATTTGTTTCCCATGAGTCAGCTTATATCTGATGGATGAGACGTTCCATGTGCTTGGATGTGTTTGTGGTAGTACACGCGGAGAGTGGTGGAGCCCGCAGCTGAATCCCGAGCATCTTCTATCCGACTGCACGATGCGCGAAGCATGTGCATAAATGCGGGCCTCTTTTTGCTCACAGTTTGTCACGCAGACAAATACACACACACACACACACACACACACACATAAACATATACTGCGGGATCGCTAAATATTAGGGAAATATGTCTTTGGGAGTGTGTGAGTTGAGTAGGGGAGAAGTGGTTAGACTGGATCTTACACGGACCCAAAGGGATCATAGTGGCTGATGGTAATATAGTGACGAGGGAGACAGATCCAGTGGAAATCCATGTTCATGTTGTTCTTTCAAGTGTCGCACTTGAAGGAGTTTACAAGGAGAGGATGGGAGACGTGCGGAGGATAAAGGCGCTACGTTGAGAGATGAATCTGTGTAATGTATGATGTTTAGTGGTCTCATCCGAGGTGAGAAAAATGTCAAAGTGCTTGGTGGGTGCTGTAAATTCCTGTATTATTGCACATGGGACTGGATGTGAGACTCCTTCACCCCCTGTCTCGCTCACTGGGAGAGAGCACACACTGGTTTGCTGGGCAAATGACAAACTTATGGAGTGTCAGTTAATTCTGTTGACACCACGAAGAGCAAATGGCATACGTACATGTACACACACCCACTTTGGTTTTCCTTCCTTTCTGTGGGTACACTCTGTGCTGTGTAAATGTGTGTGTGTGTGTTTGTGTGTGTGTGTGCCATGAAGCATAGTGAAGCGAGAAATGATATGGTGGCTAATGTACGAATTCCCCAGCACCGCACAGCACTCCACAGCGAGGCAGCGAGCGGGTCATGCAGAAGTCTTATATGAGAGCATTTACACTCTCGTTCCAATGTCACTGTGTGTACTTTTCTCATCCTATTGACGTGGCTCAGACTCGTAATTATTCTAAATTTGAGACTCCATTCCTCGCTCTCCCTTGCGAATGTGGTGGGGGGAATTATGACAGGTTTTCTCAAACCTCCAGTTTTTACATTTATTTACGAGCCTCTAATGAACTCAAGCTCAGCCATTAATGTTAAATATGACCTGCCACCGATTTGTCTGGCACAGGTTGACGCCGTAGCCCCTCACCCGAACATGTGGCAAACTCACTTGAGACCTCACTTCCAGTCAGACTGGTGGTGAGTCGAAATGGTAAGGAATGAGTTGGTGTGTGTGTGTGTACCGTATATCCTATGACTGTGAGTTCGGATTGTAATAAGGGTATTAAACTGGTAATTGATTTGGGAGCTGGCTCATATGGTCTATAGACCGGTCGGACGACGAACGGTGACGAAGGAAGGACGACGGTCGTAAACAGTTACGGAATCTCCTGAGTGGAGTTCCGCCCAATCCTTTCCCATCTAATTCGTTTAAGGTATTTGGGAAGTAAAGAGGCTATATAGTGTTTGTGTGTGTGTGTGTGTGTGTGTGGATGATAGCTGTGGCGGCGGCAGTAGCAGCCATCGGGGTGGTGGTTGGTGACACATAGAAATCTGTACAGGTTTCTTTTTTGGAGAACTGGGATCTTTCCTAATTGTCTTTCTCCTTGGCTAAACAAGTCTGGTTTCCCAGTCTGGTGCACGAAGAACCATAGCATTTCCCTGCTGAATGATCCTGTAACTAGAAATGTTCATATAAACCACGTCCACTATATGCTAGAGAGGCTCAGAGGAGTGGAAAGAAATTAATTAGTTTTTAAGTTGCATTTGGTCCTGGGCATTATTCCCCATATCACTTCATTCACGTTGGCTCGCTGCTTGAAGGATACAATCCCATACACGCACACAGGCACAGCCACACACACACACACACACCTCTGAAGCTCTCACTCTCACTCCACTCTTGTACATCCAATTTGGCTCCAAAGCCTATGTACAGCAGCCATTACGTTGGTTCCTATAATCAAAGCTCAGAATTACGTCTTTATACTCTGCAGCACTGGAACCCCAAACTTGGCTGGGTCACCTCTCTGTCATCATGTGACAAACTCTATTCCCAATAATGAACCATCTGTGCAAAGCAAGGCAGCAGTTACCCTCCCTGCTTCAGGATGAAGTTGTAAAGGTGGGTAAGATGTCATGTGTATTCTTCGTGCGGGATGGGGGAAGGGGAAAGAGTCGGAAGAAAAAATGTCTTTAACGACGACGAGAAGTGGAGGGGAAAGCACACATTCCATAACGAACTTGTACAAGGAGAGGCACGTGTTCAAAGTTGTTTACTTTTGCAAAACTGTCATAGGAGCAATAACACTTTCCGGATTGCACAATAATCTGCCCTATAAAATCTCTTGAGGACTCAGTTGTTGGAGTCGATAGGTAGCCGATATTATTACTATGCGACTCTACCGGGATGGTTGTGCTGACATGACTTTTATATCTGTACTCACGCAGCATCTGTATGCACGGTGGGTGGAATTCCTGGCGTGCGTGCATAGGGACATTTGCCGTGAATTCCCGTGAGTATCTGTATATATGTACATGCATATCCATATCCTTAATCATCCCAGCCTACAGGGCGGGAGCATAGGAGCATGAGCATGTAGAAAGGCACGTATAAGCATTGGGTTTTTGACTGTGTACAAGGGATTTCATCTGAAAGGTAATCACCTCATGATTCCATTGCTGGTGTTATGGTACACGAGTTAGTGTATGCGGATTGGGTTTTATTTTTGGAATTGAAAAAGTTCAAAACAGAGGAGTGCCGGCAAGAGACTCCCTCGCCCCAAGTGAATATTCTCTTTCGGGTGGAGATGTTATGTACTCTGGTGGTGGCAGTGGTGATGACAAGTGAGTAGAAAATTCCATATTGGTTTTACCCCGAAAAATACACACGTATGAGAGCCCATGTTTTCGCCATCTCACAACTTTGCTTATTCCCTTCATTTTATTGATTCCTTCCCCCTCCCCCCCTCTCTCTCTCTCTCGCTCTGTCTCTCTCTCTCTCTGTCGAAATTTCCTTAACAAGTAATCTTCCTGTCTGGGTTATTGGGCGAAGAGAATCTAGATTTCACTTTGAGATCTTCTCGGTAAATATTTACGAATCCTCACCGACCATTAGTTCTGCCCCGATATTGCTGAAAATGCTCCACCTCACAAGCTCTTGGCTGAGCCTTGTGCCTACTCCCAGGCACTGGCATACTGGCTCATTCGGTAGTCACTACTGACTGCATGCCCTCCCTACCATGGCTCATTCAACATTCAACCCATATATGTCTTCACTTTCGCTCTTGTTCTTCCTCATCCGCCTCCTCCGCAGGAGCGTCTGCGGCTGTGGGGCTGTAAAAGATTAAGAGGCTTCACTCGGATGTCTGCGTCCATGTATATGCTGTTTCCTACTCCCCAAGTGAATCTCACGCTTCTGTGTGACGAAAAAGGCTCAGTTTTTCCATTGGAAGTGTGACAAACGAGGTAAGGAGTTAGCTAAAAGTTCTTCACAAGTCTCCTCTCTCTCCTTAGGTAAACAATCCTTTTTTTCGCTGGATTTCCGCGCGCCATCGTCACATTTACACTTTCTACCACCACTTACCAGGATAGTGCTAGTAGTATCATAGCTACATGACCATAGTAGCTGAAAGTACTTTCGACGCCGAATGCCGAGTTATGTGGCAGTTCTTTTGGCATAAAGTTCTTACTTCCAACAACGTCGTTTCAAATTTACTTCATTGCTCATAGATGTGACTATGGGCACATGGTGATGATTAATTTGTGTACACTGTTCCATTCGACTTTACACATGTAGTTGCGATATGATCATCTCCTCCAATGGAGCAACGAAATTCCATCTCAACTCACCTTCCCTGGCCTCCAATTAAATAGGTGGAAGATGAGTTTTACAGCCTCCCCCAAGCCGAGAGTTGCTAGAGACAGTCAGGAGGGATAGTAAATAAAATTTAGTGGGAGAGGAGATTATTTTGTCACCATTAACTCCGACGCGACCCTGACTCAATCCCATTTATTGGACACTTCCTCATCTACCCGTGGGCAAGGGATGATTTCATATAAAAATATATACCGACA
>WJFA01000635.1:0-32322 GCA_009870155.1 Pseudobourletiella spinata
GAACAAGCTCGTGTCGGAGCTCAGAGTTCTTACACGCCAGCACAACACCCCTTCCGTGACTACTTACATTCATCCAGATGCAGGGGGCTCGTGCACAACTACACCCACATACATGTACCACACACAAAATACTACCACGCACATGCAAGAGGGCACACGCCACTATAAGAACTTTTCAACACACAGGACAGACCACTGTAAAGGCTCCTACAAACATATGTTAATAAGCACACAGAGCAGTAAATACGCTAAAGTGCAGAACGATAAAGACCCGCACACCACACTACAGAATGCAAACTCACACCATCTGTTACCCCGTGCACAGTCGGATGCATAGCACGTAAAAATTTTGCCCACGAAGTCTGCTGCTAGGGCCGTGAGTGAAGGCACCACACCGTCGTGTATACTTTACTCCCCCACCTAGTCCAGCCAGTCAGCCCATGTGTCCTCCACGGGGGAACAGTTCTCCGTGAAGCGGCCGAGTGGTAAATGTGCTAGTTCCTGCTGCAGAGGAATGGAGATGAAGTCAGAGCTCATTGGCCCTTAATATACGTGTGCAACAGTGCTGGCAGCCAGTTGCTACATGTGTGGACTTCCTGGAAGGGACTGAAGAAGAGGCGGCGGTAAGGATGTTAGTATTCAATGCCCCCCTCGCCTCCTATTTACGTTTAGTGGCTCGTTTCCAGTTTCCCCGCGGTTCTCCAACCAACTTTCCTTTTCACTGCTCCCTTCCCTCCAATCCTACCTACATTTTCTCCGCTTGTGGGACAACCCGGGTCCCATTCCCAAAGGTTCCTCCTAATAATGGACAGAACTCCTCCAGGATGTTCTCTGTGAGTCAGACAGAAGATACCGACAGCCTTCCAACATCCTCTCCTGAGCAACTATGGATTGGGAGAGGTTTAAACATAAGGAGCTCCCGCCCACCGCTCCTACCGTAATACATGAGATATGGAAACCCAAGACCTGTTATAACTACTCTGTATGGAGGAGAGTCTTCTCTTTTAGAGTTCCTCGGTGGCAGAGATATATAGAGAAATGAGGGAGGGGAAATGAAAATATAACACTTGAGATATTCCACTCGTACGAGCGTTATATAAAAAGGGTTTAGAGGGCTGTTGTTAAAGTGTGCACAGTAGCACGTATAAAAGCACATGAGGTGGAGGTACGGGACGTGATATGAGCCTTGGCTCTCTTTCTCCGAGAGTGAAAGAATAAAAAATGCGTGGCCACGGGGATGGTGGATCACACCGTACTACGATGGAGTTTAATGCGGGATGCTCCCTTGGACCCATTGTGCTCGATTATGTTGAGGATGTGAGTTTGCTTGTATGTGTGCATGATATAGGGTGCGGTTGGGGCCCGTAATGATGTCGAGAACAAGTGTCATTTGGGCTGAGTTAGACATTTCCTCTCCTATTAAATTTCTCCGTACATGGCAGAGTTATGCACATATATTCGAGCTCTATTGGAGCCGTACTATTTTCTACCTGGCTCGCTCTATATTCTAATGCTCCGTAACCGTGAGTCCATGTCTCTCTTTCTCTCTTCCTTTCCCTCCTCTCTTTCTCCCATCTTGCCGACTTTTGGCTTTTTTCTCCCTACAAAATGAATAAACTGTGACGTCCTCGGGGGAAACTTCCATGAAACAATACTTTGCTCTTTTCTACACGAGAAAGACCATCAAACTTATGCTTCCTTTCTATCTTGACTAAATTAAAAAGTTGAAATTCAATTCCCCTCCTTAGTCTTCGGTTGATTACTTAAAAACTCTACCTTTCTCTCTCCCTTTCTCCCCACCATTGTTTTCATGTCTAGAAGATACTCCACACATTCATGAATCCAGCTGTGCACATTGACTCCAACGGGACTTTAACCGGGCCGCACCTTTCACCGCACCGTGAATTCTTCCGAACTGTGACTTCAACAGTTCTTCAGTGAACAGCAACTTCTCTATCAATTTCCTCCACGTCCTCTGCACAACGCCTCACATTATATGTATACAAAGATTTGCATGCATTCTGAATTCGATTCAATGGTCTCCCTTCTATCCATATAGGACAGTCCAGTGAAGAATGATGAATTTTATTAATCATTTCCGGATTTTATCTCCTCACTTTGATCTCGTTTGGAAGAGTTCTTTGGGCAGTGCAAATGCCTTTCGTATGCAAACTAAACTAGTAAGTAAAATCCAGAGTCTCCTCACTGAAATAAAGGATACATATGAGAGGCAGAAATTACTATGGGTATGCCTCGTGTATTTATTTTTTTAACCAGACTCTGAATGAGCCGGAGGAGGAATAAGTAAACCGAAGGGGAATTCCTATCCGGCTTGAATAATTTTTTTAACGGCTCAGCGACTACGACAACATAAGGCATATAACTGCCATCCAAGCAAGAGCTGAAACCATCCCAATTTAACCAGTCCAAATAGCCATAGGGGAAATCAAGTGGAGGCCCAAATGAGCGGATGAGAGGAACATCTGACGGGTATCCATGTTTTTTAGGCTCTGTCCCAAACAATTTATTTGGGAAATTGGAGGGAAAACTGAAGGAAGGAAAGATGGAAAAGTGGGAACATGTTTTACCAGCTCCATCATGAAAGGTGGAGGGGAGGGGATAGAGGTGAAAGCTTGAAAAGAAATTTACAGGGAAAACTTTCAGGAGAAAACTCTTGCTATACTTTCGACCAACCCACCCGCGTCTGCAACTAAATAGTTGTGTATATTATCAGCATGTTAGGTTTTTTCCGGGCACTATGCTTATGTATATACTAGCACATACAAGTGTGAACACCGCTATCCAATGACTAGATGAGACTTTTGTGTTCAAGCTGAAATTGAGCTGTTTGTAAGGTATAATGGAAACTCATAGTTGTCCCCCCGCATAGCTTTCTCCACACCTAACTTGAACAGGTGAACTGGATGAGAGACGGTCGTAGCAAAAGAGAGAGAGGGGGGGGGGTTGGTGGTGAGAGAAGATGAGAGACTACAGAAAATGATAATCTAGGGGCTCACTGCCACCAAGTGGACCATTTGTAAACGTTTGAGCACACAGACCCCACCGGCTACTTTAAGTTGGACGGGGACCATTTATATTAATTATCACATTACTGAGGAGAGTGAGCATCGGAGGGATGAGAGGTACTCTCTCACCTCCCCTCAACCCTCCGCATCTCTTTGTTCCCTCCCTTTTGAAACACGGGCAGACAAGTCTCATCATTCTCGCTTCACCACGGGAAACGCGAGGAGCGGCTAATCCAAAACTTTCTCCATTATTAAACGCCTACATCATCATTACGATTTGGTCGGTGGGAAGGGGCGGGAGTGGTTGGGTGATGTGGATGGAAACAGGAGCTACAGGCTATGGGTAGCCCGCGCAATCTCAAAGCTCTGCAATGCAACGCAAACCTTCTGCACAGTCGGAGAAAGTGTGAAGCGGAGAAAATCAATTAGCCCAGTTCAGTTAACTCTGTGGCATAACATAACACTTCTCGCAGCCCCTGGCGCAGTGCATTGAATGCAAGCTTGTAGAGCTGGATGAGTAGGGACTCCAGTCCGCGGTTACAGGGAGCTGATGGTGTACTTTATACCAGTCAAATCTAATTAACACCGCCACCACGGACAGGATTTTAGGTACAGTGGCTCTGGTGGGGAAGGCGACAGGTCAGGCGTTTTGGTTTGCAGTTCACACTCCCGTTTTTTGTACACCCTCACCCGGCTCTCACTCTGCTGGCCGCTTGAAAGGTGGTGCCGTGTCGGATTCCCAGCCCGCTCAGGTTCCCTATCACCGCCGATATATTGGATCTAAGTTTCTATTCATTTATCCTACCCAGAACCTTTGAGCTGGCCCTTTTAATTCCTGGCTTTCTCTTTGCGGAGTTGTTGGCTGTTTGGACAATTTAAAATCATCCGCCGCATTATTTTGGCAAGATTCGTAATTTCTCTTCCTGGTTAGAAAGTCCAGAATCGTGAAGAGAAAAAGTGAAAAAAAAGAAATTTAAATCATCTCAGTAGTAATTGTGAGTTCAGTCAGTTCAGAGACGCTATCATTTATATTGGAGAAAGTGACTTTGATAAAGATTCGGAGAAAGTTTGTCGAGTCTTCAGAGAGTCCATGGGCGGGACGCTGAATCATGACAGCTGGAGTCTGGCCATCATAGAAGTGTGAAACAAGTGTTGGGAAGAGGCTTCCCTTCTACGGAGGCCCCATAACTGACAACCCGTTTTGTTCGCGGGCATCCTAATCAATTGATAGAGGAACTTAAAGAATCATGGTGGGGGAATAGAGAGACAGTCTTGATGGGCTGACGTTTGGGGGCGGAGGAGAAATTTAGAGGGAAGGGAAGAGAGATGATGGCTTAATTTTCTAGTCATCTCTCCAAGGCCCTCCCTCGATTTCCTTTCTCCACAGAGTTTCTAACCAAATTAGTTTACAGTCTTTGGCCGTTCTGATAAGAGCCCATATGACGGTGATGGGTATGACGACAACCATAGAGAAGCGGGTAGAGGAAGGAACATGAGTAGGGGCGGCTGAATGCCGCCTTGGAAACTTTCGCACCTATACGAAGATTGCCCTGTACTTTCTCAATGGAGAGGCATAATATTTACATGAGCCGCCCTCATATTACAAGTGGAATGCCTCCAATTTTCGCCGCTCACTATTCACACATGCTTACGCACACACATGGCACTCCGACCAACCGGCCTTACGCTAAGGACTCCATTTGTGTACTCTGACTAATGAAGCCGTGCGGGAAGTAATCTGAGGGGACTGGTAGGGTAGGAAAGCACTAATGTACTCCTCCTTCGCCGCCCATTACTCTTGCGAGCGGGATGGAAATTGGGACGTGTGAGGAGGCTCAGTCTTTTCGCCTAGAGGACGGGAAAACCGAGGGCGAGGCTAAGATCCTGACATTCGTTTCCCTCAATAATAATCAGAGCTGACAAGACACCCGGTAGGGTTAGATCCATTATGCATGGCTTCCGCCCTCTACAATAGTAAAAGCGTGGAGCCGGGCTCCCTGACGAAATACATAGACCGAAATGAACACATAAGTGCATCCACACAAGCCAGCATACAGTCAAACGCCTACCGACACAAACATACACAGACGAAAAAGTACCTGCATACACATCCGCACTCTGACTTACATGTGCACACATGCACTTATATTTACAATCAGGCAATTTTACGTACCAATCACATACAATCATGCGCTTACACAAACACACACACAATCATGCACTTACACAAACACACACACATGCACCCGTTCCAGATAGCTCCTTGCCCTGCTCTATGCTCTCGGATCCGACGGTGTGGACGAGGCTGCCGGGGATGTAGTAACTTTACCTGCTCCACCCATAAATTTGTAGTCATGATCTGGTTCTTCAGATTCTGGAAAATCAAACAGAAAGAGAATGATTTAGTGAGTATGAAAGTTGAATAAGGGCTTTAATGTCATGAGCGGATGCGGGCGCTCCGTTCCTCCATTGCCTGTGTGTGACAGGTGCTTTTAAATTCTTCCGTTTCTCAAACTGCCAACATTTCGGTTCAAATCACCTTTCAAGTCAGTAGAGGAGAGTGAAAGTTCCACTGTGCCACGCTTCATTAACTAGTCATGAAATAGTTGGGAGGGACGGGGGGAGTTAACGATAGTTTCTTCAATTTTCTACACTTCTACCCCCGCTGCAGCTATTTTTCCCCATCTCTGTTACTACTGTATTCCCCCATGCTGCCACCACCACCCAGACGAATCCGTCCGTCTCGCCCGGACTTTCTCTCTAATTTCTTCCACGTCCACTATTATGACTCCATTCTTTTTACTCAATCTACCGTGGGGTTCTTCATAAGCAATACAAGAGGGGGAAGAGGTTAAGTTGTTCCATGATTGCAGCACAGTAGTGGTCGTCATGTGTGTATATGTGTGGTAATAGGCCAATGGTACTAGACTTTAAAGGTCTCATTTTTTTGAGCGCGAGTGAGATTGGAAGGGAGGGAATTAACGCCTGTTGTACACTCTTAAACGTCAGTTTGATGGCTCAGTTCTTCTTTGTTGAGGTCTGCGCACGGAGGAATAGCAGTGTGCGGGGAAGCCACATCCCAGGATGAGAATTATCCTCGTCTTCATCCGCCCGCTCCCCTTCATGATCACCCCAAAGAACGAGGAAATAAGGCGATACTGTGATGACCCTATTGTGTGGGGCGGTATGTGTTTACATAGGGCTAGGGCGGCTCTACTAATGGTGGTATCATAGTCTTCAAGAGCCAGTTAACTGCCGTATGAAACTGCAGCTTGGGCACGCCAGGTTCTAATCAGATCTTTTAGACTCCTAATTGTCCTAAATTATTCAAACAGACTAGGGGGATGGACCATGCTCTGGCAGACTCCGGAACTAGAGTGGATCCAAGTAGCATATCCCCCAAACCCTCGTCCACAATATGAACAGGATTAATAAGTCAGGGAGTCCTCTATCCTCATTTGCTATCTCTTCCTCCCTCTGAGTTTCCAGAAACACGTGTCTAATTGCAAATTAATGATGCTTTGAGAACTACAAAGGTCATAGATTAGATTTTCCGTATATACGTGCCTGTGTGCATGTCTGTGAGTGCGTATCTGTGCGTGTCTGTGAGTGTGTATCTTTTCGTGTCTGTGAGTGCGTATCTGTGCGTGTCTGTGAGTGTGTATCTTTTCGTGTCTGTGAGTGTGTATCTGTGCGTGTCTGTGTGCAACAGTGTGCGCAGCTGACTGACTAGAAATTTTGCAGCTTGACATCCGAGTCAGGAATGATCGAGAGGGATAATAATGACAGCCAGAGTAACGTGGGTGACGATTGCATTATGCAGTCGGATGTGAGCTCAAGTGGATAGATTATGATGAAAGTGGAGGGGAGGGAGATATATGTGGAGTATGGTGTAAGAGCATCTTTGGGTCCCATTTATTATGCAATCCGGGTACGGGCGTGTGCTATCGCACCGTGGAAGCGGTGGTGGTGGTGCGAGGAATGGTTTTCCTTTCCCGAATCCCTCCTTCAGTCGGTAGGCGGAAGATTACGAAGTTGATGCCGAAAGGAAGGAGTTGACGACAAGATGCGGACGAGGAGGATGATGATGACAGCGGCGGCGGTAGCGGAGGACACAGGAAAAGACAAAGTTTCACTACTCGCCTCCAGCTTCTCACCAACCACTCGTGGAAGCCATAGTGGCTCTACGGAGGAACAAGTATAAGGACGTGCGGGTGGAAAGAAGATGGGTTAAAAAGCGAAAGAGAAAGACTCCGACAGCCCAACAAGAGTCATAAATGATGAATAGAGGAGAGTATTCCTTTCCCATCTCCAAGCGCAGATGTCACATCCCGCTGAGCCTGGAAAAACCTCCTCGTTCGCTTCCTCTTCCTTTCCCCTACTCTCGTGCTCCTGCCCACTCCGTCGCCACAGTTTTAGGAAGGTACATCAGCACACGCTCGCACAAGCACGCCAGTGAACTTATGCAGACTCGTACGTACACTCTCACTAACAAACAAATGCACACAGTCCCAGACATGCATACGCTCGCAAAAGTTCACACACACTTATACATAAACATAGGCACACTTATACACGCTCAAGCACTCGTACACACCCACTCGCACACATGCACACACATACACACATACTTTCACTCACATGCACACACTTTAAATCACATATACACACACTCACTCACATACACACACTCACACTCACTCACATATACACAGTCACACTCACTCACATACACACACTCACACTCACTCACATATACACAGTCACACTCACTCACATGTACACAGTCACACTTACTCACATTTACACACTTTCACTCACACATACTCACACGCACTCGCACAAAACACAGATACACAAAGTCTTACACCATTCTTCACTCGCTCATTTTCCTTTCATCTCCCATTGTTTCTCGCTGTCTACCTCAATATGCAATCGGGTGGAGGAGTTGACGTGGGGCTCATTCAACTGCTCTGCCTCAAGCCTAAGCCAACCGGAGTGATAAAAGAGGGATAATATGAGGAGAAGAATACAGTTAATTTACTCGAGGAGATGCTGGAAATTACTTTGTATCATGTCATCCTTTGTGCATGCGCAAGTTTCCGGGTGGATTTAGTGTCCTACCCTGCGCCCCTCTGCCTCTCTTTACGTGTGTGTCGACTTGCGGTCTCTTCACTCGGCTCTCACAGCTTTCATAATTGTTATGCTATTAACTCCCATCCCGCTCGGCTTGGGCCAGCCAGACTATTAAAGTAGGGGAGGAGTAAGTGGGGACAGGCTTGTCATCACACAAATACACGGTATATTTCAATTACAATTTATCAATCTGTAATATCCTCAGTCAATTATAAAGGGGGAATTGCCATCACCGCCATCGTCCCACCTAACTAACAAATAGTGGAACGAGGAAGAGGCAGTGGTGATAGGCTGAAGTTGTGAGAGAGAGCAGGGCGTTTACGGTCCATGTACACATGGCTCCATCGATCCGCTATGCACACGGCTCGGGAGTCGGCTCCTACAGAATGGAGAAACCCTCAAGTCAGACGAAAGTTTTCCAAACAATAACTATGACAGAAATTTAAGGCTGATTTTCTCCATTGCTCCTCCCATCTATGGCGACTCATTCCCTGTCCTCGGTCACCCCGGTAGGGAAAAAGTTATGGAGAGGGAGGTCTCTTCAATCAAATTGGCACACCCTCATATCCAATGTACCCCTTCAGTCCTTTTCCATTCCTTACCGTCACAAGTCCCACATTATTTTCCCACCGTTCAAGGGAATGGAGAGGAATGGACCCCTAAATCCATTGCCCCTCATCGACTATCTTCTACTATTGTGTTTGTGCCAGCGTAAACGTTAAAACGTGATTTTTAAATCTTTACTACGCAAGGGGCAATGAAACGACAGTTTAAAAAATTCCCGCAACAAAAAAACTTTTTTTAAAAACTCAAAAAAACAACAAATCATTTTAAACTTCTTCAAAACTTAGGTAGAGGATAAACACACTTTGAAAACGAAGTTTTAACCTTTTCCTCCCCAGCGCAAACTCCCAATTCACTTTTGACGATGAATTATTTTAGGATCTTAAGACCAGGTAAGGTTTAGCCACAAGCGTCTCCGCTGCGGAGGACAGGAGCCCTTATGGGAGCATTGGACAAAGCGCTCATGGATCTTGGCACCCTCTGCATTATTCAGGTCCCAACGGATAGAACTGAGGAGAGGTAATGTAAACAGTGCTGCCGTAGGCAATTTCCATGTTTGTCAGTTCCACTTGACTCAACTGCCAATTTGCACTCCATGTAGGTCTGGGCTACGTGGTCCTGAAGCACATATACATAATAATACTGTATACGAACGCACGAGGCTCCATGGTCGGCGGGGACTGTAGTGAAACACACCATGGCATCAATCATTTGCTGGCTCACGGAAGAGCATTTCCTCGCACAGAATTGGTACTATTATTGCAGTTGAAATTGCTACTTATTGTCCAGGGCCGCGGAAAGACTAGGACAGCGGAAACCCCAGCTCACAGGCCGGGATCCTGGTAGGAGAACTGGTATGTCTGTGTATGTTTATATGCATGTATGACAGGGACTTCCTCCCCTCTGTGACTTCAAAGAAGAGAACTTAATTGAAATCAAATGCAATCCTCCTAAGTAAGAGTACCACCACCAGTCCCCCTACCCCTTCCCTACTCTCAAATATAGTCTCTTTTTATGTTCTCACAGACAAAAGTAAACGGAGGAGGAAATACATGAACGCTCAAGATTGTAGGCTGAGAGGAATGAGAGTCTACACAGAGGCACTCACAAAACTCATACATAAAAGCGAACGGAGGCTCCAAACTTTAATCGATGAAATCTACAATCCATGGCCGTCGGAGGCCGGAGGTTAAAGGAATCAGAGAGACTAGTCTACAGATTTTCCGAGTTCGTTTTTCGTGGTGGAGTTCGTCACTGAATGATTGGATCATAAGCCCTTGCCACCGTGGCCAACATAAACTCCGCCGTGTATGATTACGGCCATCAGAATACTATCCATAGTCCATCCCTTTGCCCAGGTTGAGATAGTTTGAGCATACTTGGAGAGCGATCGCACCTGCTTCTACATTCAACTGGGCTGGAGGCGGGAACAAAAGGCGGCGGGCGAGTGGAGAAAATTCCAAAGTGGTGATTTCATGTGGAACTTCCACCGAGCCGTCCTTTCATGATCAATTTGTTCTCACGGACTAATGGAGAATAATGGGAAACTTTTGGATTTCCATGGATTCCTCCGATTATTCGGGCAGAGAAAGTTTCCCCTTTCCACTCAAGCCTCGCCGCGTATGCGATGGGGAGATCCACTCAAAAGTGTTGCTAGACGGATGCAGTTTGAAATTAGTCAAGGGCTGCCTCTCGTTCACTGTTACACATGGGGATCGAAGGGATTTTAATATATTGTATCGTCAAATTCGGCGGCTGGGGAATGCAGGCATTATGCTACCCTGTCAGCTAGTCCTGAGTGCATTAAGTTGAATGTAACTTTCACAATTGTACATGAATGTACACACAGAGAATCGTAAAAGTTCCCATCCTCGTCGGTTCAACAAAATGGATCCGAGGAGAATGCATTCCCGTCAACGGCGCGAAATCCATAAGCGTCTGTGGAATGCCGTCCTACCTCTGAATGCACTAAAAGCTAAGACGGGCCAAAGGAGACCACATGATTTATGAAGCATGCCATGTTGAAAGCAGTGCACTCGTATAAGTTAAAGGAGTGGGGTGTGGACAACAGGACTTAAACTGCCTGAGTGGCTGGCTGGATGTGCGACATGAATTGAAGCTCTCTCACTCACAAGCTCCAAAATTTCTTGCATCATTATTATATGGTGAGTTATCTCATGACTATAGGCTACATTCTTTGTGGTCCATCCTCACCCTTCTGCTCACATACGCACATGTGTAGAGGTACACGGTGGTGGTAAAAACATCTAAACTTGGATAGTAAAATACAGCCTAGAAATTCTCAGACACCCACCGACACAAACGCAAGTTTTCAAATGCGCAACCCAATTCTCAGACACACACACACACATTCTCCAACAGGAACAAAAATGGTCAAATAAGTACACACATTCTGTGACACATACAATCGTAGCACTCGCTCAGCTTGGTGGGACTTATTGTAGCTGTTTGTAAAAGTATTCAAAACGACCGCAGTAAGTAATCAATGTGAAAAGCAGATGGTTGGAAGTAGTGGAATTGTAGTAAAAACATACTTTCCCCTCACCCCTCTCTCCGACTGTAAATGCTCTCAGCTGGACTTGCAGGTCTTTCCGTTTTGCCCCCGCACTATTTTTTGTGCTCATATCATTGTCCCGGTTTCTGTTAGCAGAGCCCCCGTATTCCAAACCACCTGAAAAGCCTGAGCTGAATGTGAGTATACTGTTACAGACTGCACGGAGGTCCATTACACTACATCACACAGAGTAATGCCGAGCTCGAACAGTGCAGCAGTATTGTCTGGATATTCTACCCAAGTGAAAGCCCATGAAAGACCCAAAGTCCCAATCCATGTGATTACTCACGACCTCCGGCCCATGGCTCATTCACTCTCTCCCTCCAACTCTTATTCTACGCCTTTTTTGGCAGGAAAAGATCTGGAATATTTTCCCTCAACCCACCATTGCTCACTTTTTCACCGCAGATCCGCAAAAAGAAAGTTTCTTTTCGTACACTACTGCATTATCTGAAAATAATTTGTATCCTAAGTGTAAGTGGCGGTGGTTGTGTGCGCAGGGTAGAATAGGATTTTCATGGAGCTTGTCCTATAGACATACTTTGATTTAAAAAGTTTTCCAGGGCTGACGGGGCATAGGGAAGTATGAAGAGTTTTTCCGTATCTATTCAGATGAACTTGAATCAGCCCGCTCCCATTCTGCCAAAGTTATACGCTCCAACTTGGAGATGATCTGGATTTATGTGGCCAGCTCCCTTCTCTTCCTCTCTCTTCTCTCTCTATCTATGCATGGCTTTATTTGCGCCCCCTGCCCAGGCGCACTTGTCTCCCTGTTGTGTAAGTTATTTGTGTGGGTTGGCCATCATCACATGTACCTCGCCCAGAGCCACCACTGCCGCCCAACACACTTTATAAAAGAAAGGCCATGGTTCTGTGTTCCACTTCCCTGCCTAATTAATCGAATTAAGTAGCTTCGCCTTCCTCGACTACATGGCTTCCGCAGTTCTATTTCTATTGCTCTCGTTAATTACGAGGGATTCATGATTCAGCTCCCCGTGTCGCCGGAGCAACAGACGGAACTAAAATTATGTGACTACCGGAACGTGGAACATATAAACCGCGTATCCTGACTCCTGCTCCCCGACCCCCTCCATCTTTTATAGAGCATGATTTAAGTAACCCCATGTAGGCATTATTCATGTGAAATAAAACGCCCAAACTTTCCGACTCCCTCATTATCCATCCTGATCCTCAACATTGCCTCAAACCCTTTCCTATCATTCTACCATTCGCACATAGACAGACATACAACACACATTGATTGAAACTTATGCACTCGCATACAAACGCAGACATCTACAACCATACGAACACTCCTAACACAAGCGTACAGTCACATTCCGTTCCTGTAATGACATCAGCAAAAGCTCACGCATTCATACTCACTCACAAACACACAAATACATAGAAACTCAATTGCTCACACACTAAGCTAAATGCAAACTCATTCCCTCAATAACACAAATACAAGTGGACACACGTGCTCGCACACACAAATCACAGTGCACACTCACACAGACACAGCAATAATACATGTAGCCCCACGCACTCCAACACGCAGAAACATTGAGTGAGCAGACTGAACCTTAAGTTTCTACGCACACTGATGCCAGTCCACTTCCATCAATTCCTGTATCCTCCTCCGATCTGGTGCCTCGTCATGGGGATTTCGCTCATGGAGGGATTTGGATTTAACTCCGTTTCAGAAATTTTTATGCCCGTCGGAAGAGTTGCTTTCATAGAGTTCTGTAAGCAGACCCTCTACACAGAACCCATAAAATGAACCAATAGTGTGTACAGACCCCTCTCCTTTCCCCACTGTAAATCTTTCACTTTTCCTGTCAAACAATAAAATTATCACAAGGGAAAGCCCAAGCCGAATAGCGGAGGAGAGGAAGATGAATCATCGGGCTACTGATCGCCGACCGCGTCACGATGAAAGTTTGAAGGCGGAACACGTCCGTGGCAATCCGGAGTAATATACGGTGGGGGGAGGGGGGGGTTTAGAACCATGCTATTGGCCTATGGTCTTCCGCATTCCAGCGCTATTATTGTACAATCCAAAAGTATCACAAAACCCGCCAGATTTGTTTTCCCATTTTCCTCCTTTGTATGAGCGGAAAGTAAAAGCGGAAGAACTCTACACTCGTCTGGATCCCCCTATTGAAGATTCTTGAGTATAGTGGGTAGAGATTTGACATGTGTTCGAAGCAGGGAACAGAATGGCTATGAAAACGGTGCGGTGGGTATGGCCTCCACAATGTGGAACCGTTTTTGGAATAGGAGGAGTAAGATGATGATGATGATGAAGATCGTTTCGTGTTCTACAAGGAGTATAGTGATCCCAACATAACAACTTCCCACCATAATAAATTTACCTCTCCCAACTTTCTCCTCGAATTAGTCTTCAAAGCAGGCTACGGAATCCCCTCCCCTTCTTACCTCAGCCCAAACTCACGCGACTGGTATAGCGCCAAGAACATAGTTTCTCTTACAAGGGGACTTTTTTACATGTCAACAAAGCACAAATCAATTATCATGCGCGTTCAAGAGGTCCTCCAGAGAGATTAACAATGGCCAATTCCTAGGTGCGGAAATTCAGATTTGGCCGAGTTATGGGCCCTCAGAGTTTTCATCATTGGGTACCAAAGGGGGTGATACGTCTTCACTAAAAAATCCCATGTTAAATCCCATAAGGATTTTCCAGTTTTGAGTTTCACGTAAGTGTTCATTTACACCCACAGTGAGAAAAACGGAGAAAATTTGGTCTTATGATTTTCGTCCCGGAATGCGGCCAAATTTTCAGAAACAGTGTAGTATTGATACTTTTTAACATCCGAAAGCATATTACCACCATCCAATCGCAGGAGAGGCATTTTATGCGGGCTTTTCAAAAATCCATCGAGACTCATAACTGGGATTCTCTTATGCGATTTAACATGGGTTTTTTAAGTGAAGACGTATCCCTCCCTTTGATGCCCACGTGACGAAAACTTTGAGGGCGCGTAACTCTGACAAATCTGAATTTCCGCACCTAGGAATCGGCCATTGTTAATCTCTCTGGAGGACCTTTCGAACACGCATTATCGTTTATTTGTGCTGTGTTGACATGTAAAAAAGTCCCCTTGTTAGTGTTCTTTCCCATCCTATGTAGGAGGGGAAAAGCCCAAAGAACATGTATACTTACAGAGAACAGAGAATTATTAACGAGTTAATACAGTTGCAACTTCCAACGGACGGAGGGCGCAGGCAAATTAATTCGTACACTTCCTCCACTCTCATCAACAGCTTCCACACACACTGAAGTTCCAACCGGAGGGAAATCCTATCTCCTGTCTTTCATGGTTGTAACCATGCAATGAATCTGGCTCGTCGTTCATGCATACACTCCCTCTCCACCTGTTCTCACTCACCCAAATCAGGGTGCTCATTTACCCTGCTGAATAGACTGGATGATTGCAGGAGGGGTAGACAAAATTAACCTGTAGCCGTTTTAAGCCTTAGTTTATTCAATTTACAAATTAGAGACGTAAGTTGAAAAAGTCGAGCTAGTCAGGAAGAGAAGGCGTGAATACGGATGAATAGTTGGGGGAAGGAGATGGACAAAGTCAGAGCCGTCTTCATCTAGGGTGCCCCTAGAAACTCCCATGGAAACTTTCACCACTTTCACCCGGCGGAACTAATCATCATGTATGAGGATGCTTTTAACGGGCTGGAGGAAGGGAGGGCGGAGAATAGGAATTTATTCACCTGTTGGGTTCATTAGGATTCGCTCCTGTTTGATTTTATCAGGTGAGAGCCTGTCAATGGGGAACGGTTGGCCCCATTCAATTATATGGATGGCCATTCCCCCCTTCCCAACTGCCCATAAAACTCCACTTCAGCCACGGGTCTCCTCCGTGAGTGCGTACATGTGAGCGTGCTTACATCTCACAAAAGTCTCCAATCCCCCTGATGGACCCTTGTTCCACTCCCAGTCCATGACTTGTAAAGTAATGACTTTCCCCTTCACAGCCCTCACCAAGAGCTATATAAGCATCAGGCATAGTGGCCGTCCGGGAGTAAGATTCATTCTGGCGGTGCCCATTCTATGGGTTGACCTCACAATTTTTATGCCTTAGGCGCACCGCCTGTCCTGCACCGCGATCTGGAACCTCATATCATGGGTGGTGACTCTCAGGGGTGCCCACGGAAGGGCCAAATGGGTCTGCAGGGTAGGAGCCCGTTCATTTTGTACATCTCTGTGGGGGCTCTTGTGTGATAGCCGAGGGAATCTGACCTCAGCGGCGGAGGCCAGGATAGGGGCACGGAATTATTAAATTCCTCTCTTATCAATTTTATTATCACATTAGCTGTTCCCTTTTCCACAGTCAAAATTGGGGGATTTACATTTTAATTTAGAGATCTCTCCAACCGTTGTCAGAGCCCCTTGGCGAGTGGGTGATGGAAAACATTCAAATAGGTCAGCCGATAGGGTGACAGCTATGGATTTATCTCCACCTCTCCATCAAGAATGATGGATTTCATGAGATTTGGACACTGAGATGTGCTAGGGACGAATGGATTTTCCCCCCAAGTGGATGGATGAAGTGTAAGTTTTCGTGCAGCAGACCTCGTTGATATTACGTCCAGCCCATCCAGTGGACCTCCTATCCTCCTCATCCTCACCGGAAACCATGACCCGCTACCACTACTCACTTTCATTAAGCCCCCGCTAGGATTAGTCCCTCTCGAAAGTGTCACAAAATTGAATGAGTGGCTTCTTCAGACCAATTCCCCATCAAGAGCCACACATAGAGCTCTCACTTCACCACCCACTTCTTGGAAGTTTACTCAAGGGCAAGTGGGAATTGAGGTGGGTGAATCCTGTGAGGTGCAATCAGTGATTTTATCATCACAGCACCGATATTATGAAGCGTAGCGGAGGCTGGAACAGAAGTTGGTGGCAAGGGAGCAATAAAATTATACTACCGCCACAATCAATGCAGATCAGTCGTTCAAACCCTTCCATCCATCTGTAGAACTTAAATATTATTTACGCCTCAAAATCTCACAGGCACCACCATAGCTCTTCCATAAACTACAACCCCACAACATAACTAACCAAACTCATTGCCGCAAACGTAATACCCCGCAAATACGACACCCAACTCATGCGCAGCATTTGTAACCTTCTACAAACATTTCACCCCACATTCGCAACACCCTCCCCCTTATAACTATCGTACATAACAGTCCACACACAGCATCAACTGATAACTGCAATGCACATCACTCATTGTAGGTACAGTGCATCCCTTCATTCAAAACTTCCGTCTATAGGAAGTTTACAATGATAAACCTACACTAATAACTCCCGTGTAACAACCGTCCAATCGGTTTTTGGGAAGGTTAACCGCCCACAAAAAACCACCCATCCGTAACTCCCGTCGAATAACCTTGCTAAACCCGCGAACAACGCCTCACTGAAACCACTCAGCTATTACTGGGCCATAATTTCCCAATCCCGATTTCACAAGATTCAGTTAAACGACCAAGTTAGTACGGCGCGGGTGAGTGCACTGCACATAGTTATGTCCTTCCGAGCGCACTCCTCCGAAGGCCAAAAGTGGAATTCTATCAGACGGTAGTGATGATGGAGAGCCAGGGAAAGTTTTAAAAACCCTCCCGTCGGCATCAAGAGTTACCAGAGTGACTAAAGTTTTCCGGACATAAAAAGACTGGATACTCAAGAGGGGGGCTAGCGGAGGGAAGGGAAAGTAGGCTCTAGTCGACTCAGGCATCCCCTCAACTCTATCCCCTTGTATAACGGAAGCATCTGTCTTTCCCGCAAAGTTACCGGAGGGACAAAAATTCTAGCAAGCAATGCTTTTCCATGGCGCTCTCACAGGTGATGATGAGGATATGGATCATTGCACAAGTTGTAGTAGTCATGAGAGTATTCATAGTAGTAGTTGTAGTAGTACGTGGTGGTGAGGGATCATAATGTGAATTTACGGAAGCGGAGGATACGGATGAGTGGTTCGTCCTCTGCCATGAATAGAAATAGATTAAGAGTTCTCAACACATGGAAAGGAGCTGGGATTGGAAGAAAGAAGAGTTGATGCGAGTACAAGCACTACTGGTTGCGCCTCATGACGGAACAAATCCTTCACCTCAGAGCCATACAGAGACTTTCATCCCTACCTCCGCGCACGCGTATAGGTCCACGTACAAAACCACACACATACACATGCACATCCAAGAAAAAACACACGCCTTCAATCCTAACTTCTCCCACTTCAGACTTATTACTTGATTTGCCACAACCCGTACCAATTTCCACCATATGAAGTCGGCTAACTCAAAGTGTTCGAACTTCGAACCTCTTATTGCTTCTTTATGTTGCTAACATCAGCCTTCACGTGTTCTGCATGCGAGTTGGGGAGATTCCTTTCGTATGACTTCCTCCAAGTGGATGGTGGAACGATGTAGTAGTTGGTAGTATTCAACCGTCCCCAACGCGACTCAGACGGGGTCGTACTACTCCCGCTTCAGTTGCAGTGGGAGAAAGTGGACGGGGAATGAGTCGAGCGATTCACATCGTTATTTTCACCCGCCACCTCGCTCTGCGCCCGCCGCCCTCCCCAGTCCTTTCAACATTCTCACCGCAGAGTCCATGGATCCGTAAGCGCATATAGATACCCCCGATCTGAATCCATGCCAAAGGAATCCGAAGGAGGAGGATCTCAGAACGGTGTGTGCCATTCCAGTGCGGCGGAAACAGGACCATTATTTAAAGGCCAAATCTGTCCTATACGGCCCCCTCCATCCATTGCAATGACTCTCTCCCGCTCTCTTTCTCTTGGAATCGGAAGTCTGCGGCCCAGACTAAAGACTTTTCCCCTTTATCTCCGCTTCGTCGTCGGTGCGGTCGTGGCAGCAGTGGTGGTGGAGGAAAGGAGCAGAGTTCCGCTGAGGTGGAATCAGAGGAAGACTCTGTATAATCATCACAGGGATGCCACAGAAGACGCACTAGGTACTCTGAACCATATACGGGAGTAATTACTCTACTTCCCGGCCATCATGTATGTGTGCGTCGTGTACGGGCATGCATCTGGTATAGAATTGCTGCACATTACATCTGGATCTGGACGTAGGACTCCGTGCCGGCAATACCTATTATGCTCATACCGTGGAACTAACGTGAGAGTAGGAGGAAGAGTGAAAGTTAGAGTGAGAGAAGGGATAGATAGACGGGAAGCAAGGATCCATATGAATGGGGAAAACGGGACGGAGCCGATGATGGCCAAATTGACGTTTCTAAGACTGCTGATCCGTAGGGACTGATGGTGGTGGGAGTTCTCGGCTCTATTAGAAGGGACAAGTTGACGTAACTTATGAGTGAGTTGTTGGATAAAAAATTGTGGCACATCAATTTCTTTAGGACCATCATCCCTCGTCTCATCTCTATCTCACTCACTCTCTCCACAGAATGAATCTACTTGAGTGGGCATCTGTATTTCCATGTCCATTACTTCCTTCCATCTCCCTATTTGAACCATGCCACCTCGTCTCTACATGTATGTTCGAACCAAGGTGAGTGAGAGACTGGTGGGGTTGCGTCTGGGTGAGTAAGTGAATGAATGAAAGAGCAATAGTCCTCTCTCGCATCGGTTGGGATCAATAGGCAGTCATGGAGAAGATTTTGAGAGCCCTTGTAAGACTACTAGATGAATATTTCTAGTCCTACTCGTATTCAATCAAGTCCCATGCCTCTCCCCCATGAACGAGTTCTCCTCGATCATGTCCAACAATTCCGACCACAACCACACTACCACCACTTTCCCGGTCCTAGAGGCGAGGAAACAATCAGGCTATTTCTCAGAAACCATCTGCTTCCTCAAAGATGCTGCCCTTACACAACCGCACCAAGAGACACACACGCTCCTTATCCGCTCAGGTATGAATACAAGCATTCGTGCTAACACATACATCAATAACATGGAAGCGCGCACCCACGCGTGTAAGTATGTGGGTACACGAATATAAATACATATATGTACATGTGCGCATATAAATACATAAACGCAACACAACCACGCACGCACTGCAACCGAGGCCTTCAAATCTCTCACCCAACTACCCCTTTAGCACCGTCAAATCCCTTCCACCACGTCAACTGGACTGTTACCTCGCTCTGTGAGCCCGAGCCCAGTACATGGATGAGTTCATCTTTATACCTAATTGGATTGGCACACGTTCTGAGCTGACGGCTGTAATTGCCCTGTTGTGCAAACTTTCTAGCCTTTTTAAGGAGGAGAAAAGTGTGGAGGAATTACTTACGGAAGATGTATGAAGGAGGGGTAGGAAAGAAAAAACTTGCTCTTCTCAAGGAGCAGCCGTCTGCCTCACTGGCGGAGCGAATCCGTAAAATAGAACTATGGAACAGCTGTTTTCTCGTAGCAGAACGTATTTATACATAGAACAAGGATTCACATCCCCCTTTACCCATTCGTCCTTACACTATACGTATAGGTGTTGGAATAAATAGGGGAAGGAATTTGGACCCTTGCTTTCTTGCACCAAACTTTCCAGTAATTACCACTACGGGGAGAAAAGTAAGTGTGTGCAGGCGCGTAGTAATTGTTTTCACGTTATCCTTGAGAGAATTGGGTTCATTCATCCAGCAGCGGCCGCTGCGGGAGAATGATGAGGGGTTGCCAGCTCAGGAACGAATATTTTGGGATGGACTCTCGGGAGAGAAGGTTGAATATTTCCCACTCAAAAAATACTTGTGTCTATTATCCGGCAAGGGGCCTGCTCACAATGCGTGAGAATCCTGATAGGATTTTGAGTCCGAAAATAATTTTCCACACTCCCACACACGCAATATCTTTCAGTAATACATAGTAGCGCACATTTTTGAATATCGTGGTGACGAAGGGAGGAGCAGAGCGGGTATTTTCACGAGGAGTCCCAGCCACCCACGCTCCCCATTCTCGTTCTCCTCCTAACCGTCACCATCATTATTACTAGTAATTAATACGTTTAATTTTTATCATGGAGCACCACCTCATCAACTCCTATTAATTACTTTCCTGTCGCCAAAATTTTCAAATGGTTCAGGAGGACGGAGCCTGGGCTACGATTATGAGGTAAATTGAACGAACCTGCTTCACCACAATCTCATAATAGCATCCGCGCTCAAATATCAGCCCATGAATAGTATACATACATATATACATACTTAATTGCATAAACGCATGTATTATACATATAGTCGTAACGGAAAGGGAACTCACCACGTCGATGAGCTGGGACAATTTCAGCTTGATTTTGACGGTGAGGGCATCCGTAACGTTGACAACGGGCCGAACGAGCTTGTTGTAATTGGAGAGGAGGTCATCGTAGAGCCGCTTTGCATCCGGATTTCCGGCCGAGCCTGACTCGAAACGAAAACACAAGAGTATGAGACAGAGGACACGTTGGAACCGTCCACTGGCACTCATCCTGATCCCGCACACAGAGCTACAGAGATATACTCTCCTACAAGATCCAAGGTCCGACGACACGGCGGCTCATCCTCACACTAACATAATAACCTACATAACTCCCTTGAAACTCTCCCACAGGAGCCCTCTCGGGATAACCTTCACTTCAGTCACTCAGGACTTATGAGTCCCCACCATCCACGTCCGAGTCCACCCAGAGGTCAACCCCTAAACTTTTTCATTGCGCCAATTCCACCAAAGCTCTCTCAGTCCGGTCCCAAGGGCAGGGCCCAGTCCAGGGTCCCGGGAAAAAAATCTCCGCGGGATATCACTGGGATACGAGACGAAACTGACGGCTGGGAATTATGAAGAAGAACTCTCCTTGTCGTCCAAGCTAGCACGGAGGTAACACAGAGTGGTGGACCAGCTTTCGCCTCCTTGAAAAATGCTTGAGGAGAAATCGTAACGCCGTCCTGGTAGAAAAGGGGCCAGCTCTTTTCGGGGCTGAGCATCCCGGGTGACTATGAGGAGGGTGCTACGGCACAGTTATGGAACTACCATGTGACTCACTTGACGAGCAACTGGCAGGGTAGAGAGACAAGGAAATTTCGAGCCAGGCTCTCAGAGGAACCCGCTCCCTGTCCAAGCGTTTGACAGGTCAGTACTCAGAGGAGCTACCGAGAAAAGATCCACGGCAGCTCTGTCAGATCCAAGTGATTCGCTTGTGGAACCGTCCCCGACTCCTGCCGGCACTGGGGAAAGCGAAGCAGAAATACATGGGAAATGTATGTGTGTGTGTGTGTGTGAGCCTGTGTGCCTTCTCTCCGAGCAGAGCGGAGAACGGGCGAGAGAGAGAGAGAGAGAGCGCGCGCGAGAGGAAGAAGAGCAAAAGAGAGGGAGTCGTACGAACAAGCTCCTTCCCTTACTCATCATTTCCTGGATCAAACGCGGGATTCAGTCAGTCGCTCCGGGATGGAGTTCCCAAAAAAACGAAGACCAATAGAAAACATAGGTGAAACCCTCAAATAGCCACCTTACAGCTTCCCACACTTCCCACTCACATTCACCATCTCCTTCTTTGAGTCCTCTCTCCCTTCCTAACTTTCATAATCTCTCGCACTCCATTCCATGGATTTTCTATGTGTATGTGTGTGGTTCATTTGTGCGTGGGGTTAGTGGGGCCAGGAGCTGATCGATCATCCTAGGCCCAACATCCATTATTCCCCTCTGTCTTTAGTAATAATCAAGTCGTGTCTCAACCATTTCGCGCCATACCTAAAGCCGCACCATTGATCCCCCAACTCACCCCTTACCACAGTCACCACTGCCGCCCCCCCTTATCCCACGATAAACACATATTTCTAGGATTAGCATGATGCTTTAAATTCCCTGTCTAGCCAATGCAAAAGAGCCGAAGGTTAGAACAAAACCCCAGGTGGGGTCTTAAACTCACGGCAGGGTCATTAGGACCCGGCTCATGCTTTCCATGCATGCAGCTCTGATGCCCGACTTGGAGGATTAAAGCCGACATCCCAAATTACGGCATTCCTCGTCCAGTATATTAGCACAGGAGGGAAAGCCGCATTGTATAATTTAGCCTGGCCCACCCTACACACCCACAGATTTCCAATCTCTACACAAATGGAGATACACCAACGTCGTCGTGCACACACTTCGACTTACATACAATTACAAGAACGTAGACGTACACACGCTTTGCCCTGCACACACACAAGCACATACACTTCGATATGCATATTTGCATGCTCACATAGTTTCACACATACAAGAAAATATCTTTCACTCTCTCAATCCAGTTCTGTCGATTGAGCCATCACTAGTGATGAGTTGGTAGGAGTCAACATCAAAGGTAACATCGAGCCCCCCCTCCAAACTCAAAGGCACATCCTCTTCATATATGTGGTAAATTTGCTCCTCCGTAAATACAGGAACAACAGTAGTGCATTGAACGCATTCTCGCTCTCCGGTTCACACCGTGGAAACATTGCGAAGCATGGAGAACACAAGCCAAAAGGAGGGGTTTGGCCACCAGCCCGTGATTTTCCCTCGGGTTATTACGTATGGTTACTTTACGTTCCGAAATACAGACACGCGCACACGCCACCCACACCAAACCTCATCAATCAAATGAAAATATCCTCCTGACTGCCGGAACAGCGGCGAATCTTGGAACATGATTTTCACTGTTGGGAAAGTAAACAGTCTATCCTTCAGCGTAGGGTCCCCTGACCCTGACATCAGTTCCAACTCCTTTGAGGAGACTGCCGGTGGGGCGGTTCTTGGAAATCCGTGTGCTGTGAAGCTCACTTCTCTACTGGTATTCAGGGTTTGGTGAAATGTTACTTTCTCCTAACTTTCCCTCTCAATATACGTACTCTTGGGTAGCCAGGAGCTTCCAATCTAATTTAATTAGAACTATACAGGTAGGATAGGACTCCGTATGTTACATTAATGCCTCCCTTCATATTCCACGTGGAGTGGGGTAAATGGAGGAAGAAGGTTGTGGTTCGGGCAGGACAACGTGAATAAAAGCCACCGTATGCACTTGAGCGGCCAGCACAAATGAGGACTGGCGGAACCATCCTTGTGAAGTCTTTTATAATCTAGGGGAAAATCTGAGGTTTCTGTGCGATTCAAAATAAATGAGCCTCCATTGAAAAATCTGGCACATATTCACACATGCATAATGTACACACGTACTAGTGCATCCACACTAAAACTTTTACTCACGAAGAAATGGAATTTGTGCAAATCCAGACTTAAACATCCATGCGGTCAGATACATCTGGTAAACCCATACTATACACAGATCGATGACCCGATGCCGAGAATAAGGGTTGATCGCATGCCATTTGAGACAAAGTGCTTCCCTTCTTGTACCCATTGTGCCATCCCAACCTTCAAAATCCTAGAAGGTACTGTTGTCTTCTTTCCCTCCAAAATGACCCACACGAAACGTTGAAAAACTTTTCTCGGAAGCGGAGTTGGTTAGAGATGATGATAACAATGACGATGTTATAAATTATAATCTACGTGAGAAACCCCCTTCAAATTAAGATCAATGTGGAAGGTGGGAAATATCAAGTGTATGTCCAAGTGGAATTCAAGAAAAGCAAATTGGAATAGTGATAGTCATATAGGTCAGGGATCACTGGGCTTGAATTAACTCCCTCTGATTGCTTCCCCTCAGATGACGGAGAATAGAAGATCCATAACGTCCCTCGGAGGAACCCACGAGCAGATGAGGGAAGGGGGCCGGGGAGTTTAAATTTAAGTGAAATCTCATTTCTTTCTACAAGGTTTACGGTCATCTGTCAAAGGATTATCAAGAGTTTACTATCAGCCCTCTTGGTATAATTTATGTGAGTGCCGGCTCAGCATGTCCCTAGAGGGGAAATGCATGCATAATACAATTCAGACATATAGAGCTGGCTCAATGAGGGAGTAGAGGGGAGGGAGTAGCCGACCAAGTGAAATCTATGATGATCAGCAAATTAGGATGGAAAATATCTCCTACCGTCTTCCTCATCTGCATTATAGAGACTCTGTTCATGTGTGCACAGTGTTGTAGAGGAATATATCCTACGGGAGAAGTCTCGTCTGCACATCTCAGAATATCCATGTAGGTCCGTCTTTCTTTGGTGGATTCGGCCCCTTCCACGCAGATATCGATTCCGCTCAAAGGAGTTCTTCCATCCCACTCGTTCAAATACATGGGAGAAAGTTTTCAGCTATACGGCTGGCCTCCTATACGGTCTACCCGACTCTGTTCCCTCCATAGTATCCTTATCCACGCACTTTCCCTCCCACACTCCTGGCTAGCTCGGACAGGCTCACTCAGTCAGTCCCGCCACCATGAGTGAACCTCCACCGCGTGTGCATGTACACATGAATACACTCAGAGTTCACCACTTTTACATGGTTTGCATGTATGGCCAAGTTTTCCAGCTCATTAGCTCCTTGGCAAGCATTGGCGGAGGTCCTCAGGTTGTGGTGATGGGGGCACAGACTGAATTCACCTGAAGAATGCAATAAGGAATCATAATAGATACAACTGGGCTCCCTTCATTTGTCTCCCCTCCTTAAATATGCTCAAATGTATAGAATATTTGCTTGTGACATGACGAGGAGGGGGCCTGTCACACTTTCCATATCTGTACAACGTGGGGAAAGTAGGAGGAATTTTTCCCAAGGAAACTTCCCACTATGACGGAACCCGGGAGTTCATCGTCGTGGCGCACATACACCTTTTTCAGTGAGGGACTCTTCGTCCGCTTTTTTGTATTTCTCATGCCAGAGTGAATCCCTCTTTCTAACCATCATCTTCATCACCATCTTCACCATCCTCCTTTCCTTTCTCCTCCCTCCCCCTTCTCCCGCCGTAATGATCCTCATAAAGGCCAAACGGAGATCTGGGGAATGTGGGAAAGTTAACTCGAAATGAGAACAGATGAGCAGTGATGGTGTCTTCCACACTTTCTCCTCCGTTTATGCTTTCTCCAATCATGGATAAGGTACGAAAATACGCATTTATGAGTTGGATCTGGGACAGTGTGTGGTGAAATGGTAGTTTTCAAGATACGCAGTCACACACACGCACACAGGAACGTCATTCAGCAGGCATTTCGGCGTCTTTGCATGGAGATCATAATGTGGGGGTTTGTGCCCCCACATAGCCGTAACTTTTATTTACTTTCTCCAACCGCCAGAAGATTACCCTCCATCTCGGCTGATTCCAGTGCCCACTTTCTCCGAGCTTCTATGCCCTCCCTTACCCGCTTAGCTCTCACGGTAGTTAACCAGAGGACCCTAGAGTCGATACTAACATGAACTATTGGGAGCAAAGGACTTTTATGTGTTACTATAGTAAAGGTGGAAAGGGTAGTTGTTTCATTGTTGTCGACGCATGGATTGTCGTAGTTCCTTTATTTGTATCCCCCATTATTGGACTGCTTTGAAATTGAAGACCAAAAATGGAGTGGGAGCTCTGGAGTCCCTTTAGTGGCTGGACAACATTGGGGAGGACAATAAGTTGACAAGAGCGTTTAGATCATTTCCCATGGCGTCCATAGGTAATGGAATCCAGGTACATAGTATGTTCTCTGGACTATGGAGTGCACGGGTTGTTTTAGATAGGCCTTATACTCTCTCTAATATTCTGCCGCGAAACCGGTTTCCATGGGGAGGAGATTTTTAGTGGGGGACACGGTTTGCGTCCGGCTGGAATGTCTGTGTTTGCCCTGAATATCTGGCTGAGGAGAGGAGAAATTGAGGATATAATGGAATGGTTCCTTGGAATCGATTACCTCGCCTTCTTTTTCCTTGTCGTCACCTCGTTCTCTACCCCTCCGCCAGACTTAAACCACTTGCCGTATATTTGGGTCTCGAGGGATCATCCCTGGGGCGACGACGACACAACTGCAGAAGAAACTTACATCTCAATCTCTGTGGAAATAATCCAGGCTTCAGGTGACAAGTAATTGTTGAAAGGGAAGAAGAGTTGCGGTGTGTGTAAGTGAAAGTTGAAATCACTCCATGTCACGGTCCCTTCTCATACTTGTCCTGCTCCTCAATTTTCAGCCCGACATCCATTTGGATTCCTTTACAGCTCAGTATCATCTCTAGTAACATCCGGCTCTACTCTTCACAGTTTCTACCCCCCAGAAACTCTTGACTTTCTCCTTATATGTCTTTGCTTACCCACTCAAAACTCCTGTATATCTATCGATATGCCTGCCAAGGGACCTTACCTCTGTATAAGGGTATGTTTCGGCTTCATAAAGTCCTGTGATAGAATGAAAAGACTCCCCTTATTAGCCACAGTTTACTTTCAAACCTGTCCACAACTACTCAACTCTCTGCTTTCTATACAGGGTAACTTTCTCCTCTTGATTAAGGCACATTATTTGAGAGCTAACACAACTGTGTCCTGAAATTGAGTGACCATGCTAAAACGACACTTTAAATTGTCTGAATATTTTGGCAGGAAATAAAATAATGAGTAAAGTTATGGCCATGCTATTTGGTGGTATTTGTGACGGGTGCTGATTGGAGGCGGAGGGAGAACTTATTAAAAAACCCGGAGGAAAAATGTGAAGTACTTGCCACAGAGCTCCAGCGGTTTGGGAAGGCGACACTGATGAAAAATAGATATGGTTTCGGGGGAATAATGTGAAGACGCTTTCATGGAGGCAACCAGGGAGCCAGGGAGACTTTCGTGTGGGAAATTCTTGCTGAGGCATTATCGCAATTGTGGATCGATGATTTGTCACTTTTCCTCCCCTTTTCTCCAGCGCCGTTTTTATCCCGCGTAGGATGGAGTGTGTGGAATATAGAATACACACGCAAATACAAAGATATACACAAACATCTAAACACATACACGCAGTAGCAGCGATACCACAGTAAATGCAGTAAAATTTCATCCCACATCATGTTCGAACAGCCTTCTTTCGCCCATCCGGAACACTCCCGCCCTCCGCACTACCCTCTCGGTCGGCCTTGGTCATAAATGTTTATGTACGCACTGTCTCCACTAAGCATCATTCTCACTGCAGTCCTCCCATGCCCCCTTCCAAAAACCTCGTCACACATGATGTTTTGGAACGCTAGTAAGAGAAAGGGGTTGACAGCCGTGTGGGAGAGGGGGGCTCATGAATCAGTGGAGATGTAAAAAGAAAACAATGGTCCCAGTTTTGAGATACACGGGACATTGTAAAGATTTATTACGAGGGAATAACTTGATGACGTGCGGGTACCCACATGAATAAAGACCTATCAAGAGTAAATGCCTCTTCTAATAAATGCTCCCTGTACAAGATAAATTGCTCCCTGTCCAACTTGGCTTAAGCTTTTGAAATTATACGTGATAGTGGTATTTTTCAACCCTTCCAAAAATCTCGAATCTCCGTCACTACCACCATCATGCACACATGTTACTTACATACGTCCTCTTCCTCATTCTGTTCACACCAGCCATCAGCAAAGTCTCGGATTTCAGGTACATTCATCAATGACCCCACCATTCACAATCTCCCCTCGCCGGAGCAAACTACAGGTCCACGACTCTTATAGCGGAGGATTCCAGAGAGTTGAGGGATCTACTACATCAAATATCACACCATCGCATCAGCTTAAATTAAAAGGAGAACTGAGTCATCCGACCGAGTGGGATATCCTTATGAAAGAGGACTATTACTAATCCTAGCGAGCACGTGGAGAGTAGGATCTCCGGTTCACAAATGGCTCACATCCTCTGCATTTTCTGATTCGAAAAATGGCAGATACGAAATATTAAATCTCAATGTGATCCGACATGACCAGATCAGATAACCTCAAAATCTAAGGTGATCAAATCTGCGGATGACGAGATACACGCGGATATGTGTCAGTTAATACATTATTCAATCTGATATGATACAGCACAGATTCAGAAATCAATTATCCGATCTGAGTTTGAACAGGCAAAAATTCCGCATCTGAGCTAATCTGAACTGAACTGATCTGCCGGATTACTACGTCGAATCGAATCTTTTCCGACGATTCCTATCATTTATCCTATCATTTTTCCTATTATCCTGTCTATGTAGAATTCACTTCAAATCATACCCTTCGATTTAAGATCAAGTAGCACTATTTTGTGATCCATTGACACATCCTATCTAGAAGTCTTGAGAAAGGAATCTCAAGGTGAAAATTGACTTTCAGTGCTCCAAACCAGTTGCGTCATCCAAAGTTTTTGCTGCCAATACCGCTGCAGATTTGCCGAGTTGTCCGTGAAAAGAGTTTCTGTTTTTGTTTATATTTGAAGTCACAAGTTCTCCAGAGTACTCTTTCTCCAACAAAGTAGAGGATGAGTAGAGGTAGTCTGAAGATTGCCAAATATTTTAGCTAATTCTGAAAGGAAGCCTGGAACTATAAGACTATCTTTGGCCATGCATGTATCCCAATATGAATCATATTCAAAAGCAGGCACTTTCCAGCGAAAATTCATATGTCTGTTGCCTTATGCTACAAATCTAGTTGGCTCCTCAGTTACCACTTTTCTCCCATGCCCTCATATGGTGGAAGACGGGATAACGAGCATAGACCTCCCTTCACCATTGACCATTCTGAGTGAGGCTGGATTGCTTTCTCCTCTTCCACCGCTCACTCTCTCCATCCGGAGTGAGATGAGCGTACCAGATGCAGAGAGGCTGGGATCCCGCCTTCCTCTCATCCTGCTTCTCCTCACTGACGTTGGATGGTGTGCCTGTTGAATTTTAGTCCCCAGTACCAGATCAAATCATCCCACATATTCTCACTAGCCACACAATCAGCTTCTTTCGCCAGACTTTTTTCCCCACTTCCACGTTAGTGCCGGACGAATGCAATGGTAAAATCCCATCAGCTGGTTTTTCATAGGCATTTTTTCCGGGGGAACCTTCGAATGAATTGTAATTAACCATTTGAAAGTTAAGGGCAAAGGAAAGAAAGTTGGCAAAATTGACTTTCAATCAGGATCACATTTCCTCTGGTTTGGACAACCCTGCGCCTCATCGGCTCATCCAAGACTTTGATAAATGCACGATGAGTTTGCGGCGGCGGGGGAGGAGGGAATGGGGGCGTCTCACTCACACCACACATGGTGATTAATACTTTGGATCGCATTTGGAGTTGAATGTGCGTGTGTGTGAGTGCAGGCGCGGATACGGAGGGGGGCCGAGGGGTGCTCGGCTTCCCCTTGGGCCCAAAATATACCAAATTTAGTGCTCCTAAAACAATTTCTTGCCGTAAAATCTCAAAATTTTCTTTTCGGTTTTGCCAACAGCTTATTAACAAAGTAGCTATCATTGCCTTTTTTCGTGGATAGGATGGTCTTACGTGACCACAGACCTGGCATAAGCATATGTTTAACATTTAAAAGTAGTTTGGAAATATTATTTGATGAACCCCGGCCAGAGATTAAAAACCCTGAGGTACTTAATGCAAGTGCAGTTCAAAATATTTAGTTTTTCGTCGAAACATAACACTACGTAACAATTTTTTCTCAGGATTAATCAGGGCACACTTAGGTCTGTCTGTTAGCGTGTGGATTTTCTTCACTTATGCCTGCTTTGGGTACTTTTTTCGTGTGGTATGTATTCGTCAATAAATTTAGGCATAACCAAATGAATCAAAAAGCATTTTTACATGTCATCCTAAAAAAATTATCATGCACGTCCGAAAGGGCGCCTAACATTTTCACCAGTTGACACACAGTACACATTTTCATTATGCATTATGCACCATTTTCGTAGGTGCGAAAATTCAGATTTGGCGATGAAATAAGACTTTAAAACATTCCTCACTGTACCCAGAAGCAAGGAAATCATTAAATATTTAAATCTCGTTAGGCTTTTCCAGTTTTGATTTGGGAGGAATTCCTAGCGACACAGTGCGGTGGAGTCCAGCACATAAAATAATTAAAGCTGGTCGTCTTGTAGCTTGTGAATCCGCGAAGAGTTGACGATCGCAGTCTTCAGTTGACATTGGGATCAGTGCATATGAGCAGGCTAAGAGAGATTGCCGCTCAGTCAGATTACCCATTCTGGAAGTCAATAGATAGAGGATATCGAATGGATGATTTTTATTTGTTTTCAGGTAAAAGTTATTTTGCTCCTTACTCAGATGCCTACGAGCTCCCCTCTGAACCAAGCCACTTTTAATTCATTACAAATCTTTTCCCTCTCGTGCCCTATAACTCCCATACCAACAAATCCTGCAAATTTTTTCATGAGTCATGTCTTCAATCCCATGCGAACGTAAGTGGTACCGAACGAAGTTCCAAATATCCCGCTTTCCATTGAGCCCCAACCCATTGTTATCCCTCTTACGGTTAAGATTTATTAACCAAAACAAATCGAAGACATGATTTTGGGACACCTTGTAGACCTACACCGATTGCATTCGTGTTGTGACAACGGAAACTTTGAGTATTTATCCCTCTGATCATAAAATGACCGAGTTTACTAACTTTCACAGTATTAACCATCTTGGATGAGCTCTCCATAATTTCTGGTGCTTGCATTTGTGAATTTATTTGGCTAGGAAACAGACAAGGAAAAACCCTGATTCGAAATCTTCCGGATTTTTTTGCGAATATTTTTATAAATCTTTGATTGAAGTCGACAATTTTTTGCGCTGATGCGCGAAATTGTCCTTATTCAGGTAGGGAAATATTTTTACGGAATGTACAAGCAAACATTCACACCAAATTTAGTAAATACCGTAGTTGTTTAAGCACCCCACCTTGCGAGTATTTCTTTCCAGGAATAATTTTCATTTAATGTTATAATTTCCACGCTAACACTCGGGGAGGTTCCGGTTTTTGCGTCATTCTAGGTCAAGCCCTCCCCTTGGAAAGTTCCTGGATCCGTGCCTGTGTGAGTGAACTACTTTATCCTGGGGAAAGTACGTAGGACACCTCCCCCTGTCCCTGTCACCATAGCACTCTGGCCTCTGCACATAGCTCATCAGTTCAGGACCTCGAGCCGATTATATACGCCCTGTCAGTCAAGTTAGACGTACTACTGACTAATATTGGCGGAGAAAGAGGCCACCCACACATGTATCCCTTCACGAAATTCTTCTTCCCACACCCGGCAGGCGAACACAGTGGGGGAAGGAGAGTCGGAGACAGGATGTTGTGAGTGGCTTTCACCGGCCAGCCATAGAAGCATAGAGCTGAGGGTCTGGGTTATGTACACCTTACTTTCCTCGGATATGACTCTGGTCTCAAGAACGAGTGTCTTTTTACACCGGCCCTTCCTGGTTCTGGAGTGAGGAAGCCAGGCCTGAGGTATTTAGCCTCCCTGAGAATGGGAACATGAATGCATTATCCTGTCCGCCTGTTGTCCCTGTCAGAATCATGGTGTAGCGGCTGGGGAGCATGCGGGGGGGGGGCTCTCACACCTGTTCGTCCATGAAGAGCTGACATCCCTTTCTACACATCTCTCCGTCTCATTCAATACATGCGGGGACAATATGTCGCTGTCAGACTTTTCCCTCCCCGAATACACCATCTGCTGTACCCAATGCACCATTGCGAGGAACAGCAGTCTGCTGCAAAGGACATGTAACCATGGCCATGATCCCTAACAAAGCGGAGTGGGGAGGGGGTGACACGGAGAAAAATTCTGTGTGGGATTGGGATGGATGGATGGTGGTGGGTGGTTCGGTAACTTATAGTTAGGATGGATTGCGCTAGGCTAACTATGTGGAGTGTCTCCACTATGATTCTATTGCGCGGTTTAGGACGTAACACGGGATCCTCCCATGGATAATCCCGGCTTCACTAAACGGCATTCCACCCAATAGTGTTGGATCCACCACTTGTATCCCTCCGGGTGTCGACCATGAGAGCGGAGAGGAGGGGGCGGGGGATACCATGACAGAGAAGGAAACGGTGGGGAGAGGAAATGAGCGGAAAATATGGCGAGAGCATCCCGAGTTTTCCAAATGCGCTTAATATCCGTAATGCCTCAAATCCATGATAATGCGAGGCTTA
>WJFA01000636.1:4931-32296 GCA_009870155.1 Pseudobourletiella spinata
GTGTGTGTGTGTGTGTGTGTGTGTGTGTGTGTGTGTGTGTGTGTGTGTGTGTGTGTGTGTGTTTGTGTGTTTGTGTGTGTGTCTGTGGAGTTTGTTGCAGTACAGCGTATGAAAGTGTAGTTATGACGGGAACTTCTGCGGGGGGATGGAGATCATTCACTTGTACATATCCTGGGCTCTCAAGCCCGTTCTGCCGTAGTCGTAGCGCGAGGATGTGTGCGTGCGTGCGGGCTGGTCTGACTATATGTGATAGGGAGGGAGAAAGAAAGACAGACTTGTTACTTGTTGCTGCAAGGGGCAACCAGGGCTTCAGACCTGAATGCTAATTTCTTGCCCAGCAAAACAGGCTGCTACTAGACAGTCTTGCAGAGTGGTTAATGCCTTTTAGTCTTGTTACCTTCACCATCATCATCATCATCGTGTTGGCCAAATCCTGTCGTGCATACACTTGGATAGTCCTCTCCTCCAATACGAGCGTATAATAATATACTATATGAACCACTCTAACGGCTCTCACGTAAATTCATTCTCCTCCTGCAACAATCATGATTAATGTCATCGGGCTGCGAGGGGCTATTCAACCTACTGCTGCGTCAAAGCCTCCGGTCGGGTAGGTTTTTTGGCCACAAACTTGTATAAATCATTTAGACAAAGTTTGTGTGGTTCGGCGGCGGGCAGCAGCAGCACTACTGCTGCGGCTCCGCTGGGCCGTATCCCAATCGCTCCTCTTTCACGCTTGGCTTGAGTCAGCAGCAGCAGTGGATATAATGTTATGAGATGCCTGTTCGACCATGCTAGCCTCCGCGCTATAACTGGTCAAATTTTCCAGCCAAAGAAATCGTCGTCCTCTCTTGACCTTTAGTTCCACCAGTCATTGCTATTGTGAAGCTCGTCTTTCCTGATCAGCTCTAAACTGCATGCCGGGGCCGCAGAGTTCTAGCAGCGCTATTTCCCGAACCCCTACTGCGTGAAGGGCGCGCGAGGAAAACTATAATATGCAGCTAAGGACTGAGAGAGACACACTGGTGATGAGCTGGATCTCTGTGAGGAGCATTACTCACTCAACTCTTGAAGATTTCTGGCAGGAGTTCATCATCATCATCATCGTCATCATCTCTGATGATTCTGGGAAGTTACTGTGGGCATTGGGATGATGACGGATGGGTTGTTGTTGTTGTTGTTGTTGGGTTGGAATAAATACATCTTGGCTAGTGCAACGACTTGTCCCGTTCCGCTTCTGTCTGTCTGACACGTTGATCAGTGGTGAATTAACGTGCGGTTAGAACCACTCTGGGATTACTCATGCAGGGATTTCATATGGAGCGATGAGTGAGGGATGTGGACAGCGTACCATGAACGGAACCTGCTTGATTTTTTTTGTTTAATATTTGGAAACTTGATAATTAAGTAGTAGTTGTGTAAGATGTTAAAATGAGATTACACGACGAGCCTTCCAGCCTCCACTCCGACCGTATATATATCATACACTACTCCACCAACAATGGAACATTTCCCTCTTCCGTCAGCTGAGAGTTGCTCATCTGAGAGGTTCTTGACATTTGTGTGGATTGGAGGAGGGAGAAAAATGTTGATGTGAGCGGACGGCGCGCTGACAAGGAGAGCGGCATGATTATTATGATGATGTTGTTCATCATGGTTCTTCATAAAAATGAGAGCAGGAGCACTGTTTTATGAGGCTCCGTTGGAGGAATCCCATCTTCCGGATGATCATACGTGTTGACATGAGCCACAGAGAGTTTTGGAGTCGTGTCGGTCTTGTCGTTGTGTAATTTGTAGGGAAAGAATTGGACGCTAAATAAGTATACGTTTGGTGTATCATTATTAATTATTACTTTATAATCATGTTTGACCGTTGCAGGGGATGTGGAGCTGAGTCGTGTGGTGGTGCCGTTCAAGCCGCAAAATCTCCGGATTCTGCCGGTCACTGCCCCGACGGATCGGACGAGGGAGCTCCTCAACCGCGTCATTGCGGACTTCCAAGGGAACATCCTGAAGATGCACCCCAACTATGCGGACGGTGGGGCGAACCCCTTTGACAAGCAGTATGACAATGTTATTGAAGGGACGGTTGTTCAGGTTCAGGTGAGTGCAGAGGATCCGTCCCTATTTGTGATTTGAACGACGGAGTTGCCGTGGACGGAATGGATTGTGAAAAACGGAATGGTTTGTCCAGGTTGTCGTGGACGACCCGGAGGAGCGACTGACCCTGGAAACGTCGGAGGGCTACAGGATTGACATAGAGACCCAAGGGAATGTGGTGACGGCGGAAGTGCGCGGGGATACCTTCTTCGGAGCCCGTCACGGTCTTGAGACGCTGAGCCAACTGATTGCCTACGATGAGCAGCGGGACACGGTTCAGATCATTTCCGCCGGCGCCGTCATTGACCGTCCCTTGTTCGCCTACCGAGGGCTCATGCTCGACACGTCGCGGAACTTTGTGTCCATCAAGGGCATGAAGAAGCTCGTGGACGGAATGGCCTACAACAAGCTGAACACCCTTCACTGGCACATTACCGACTCCCACTCCTTCCCGTTCTACTCGCAGCGCGTGCCGCAGCTCACTCTGTACGGGGCCTACACGCCGGATAAGATTTACTTCCCGGAGGAAATCAAAGACTTTGTCGAATATGCTCGAATCCGGTACGTCTCGCAGTTTTGGGCATTCCACAATAGAGTACATGAGGGGATCGTGAGGGGGAGAGGCCATTGTGATTTTCTTGGATCTTTGATTGTTTTCCTCCTGCGTGCAGTGGGGTGCGAGTCATTCCTGAGCTGGATGCACCCTCTCACATCAGCAGCGGATGGCAAGGGCTCGAGAAGAGCAACGCAGTTCAACCGGGACCCAACACCATTCAGCCCAGCCCAGTGAGTGTAACAAGCGGTGGACCCATGGCGGTCTGTGTCAATGCGGAGCCGTGGAACCAGTTCTGCAGTGAGCCGGTACGTTTGCCCAGTCAGTTTTGTATGTATGAGCATGGACGTGGTCTTGCCACTTGCGTCAACTAATTGTCCGATTCATACACTTTCACAGCCCTGTGGTCAACTTAATCCCGTTAATGAGCAAACCTACCTTGTTCTTGGTAAGTTTTGATTGAAATCAGCGCGGATCCTGGAATTTAAAGCCAGATTTTAGTTTTAGTTGAAGCAAATAGTCATCATAGAAATCACGACTGTGAATGGAGTTGGATATTAAATGCCCTACTCGTATGTCGTGTAGGAAAATTGTACCGTGACCTCCTCGGAGTCTTCGATACTGATGCTTTCCACATGGGAGGTGATGATGTCAACTTCAACTGTTGGAACTCGAGCAAGGAAATCACCGACTTCTTGGCTGCTCAGCGACGAAACCGGACTGAGCGGGAATTCCTCCAACTGTGGGCCACCTTCCAAAGGAGGTAAAATTTTTGAAAAATCATGGCAAATCCGCGAGTATTAAATATGAAAATGTTAAATTACTTTAATATTAAAATATTACTTTGTTTTAATATTGAAATATTATTTTTACGTTAAAATATTAATTTTTTTAACATTGAAATACTAATTTTTTTAATATGAAAATATTAAATTATTTTATATTAAAATATTATTTTTTAAATATTAAAACATTAATTTTTTTAACATTAAAATATTAAATTTTTTAATATTAAAATATTAAAACCTTAACCACTTAAAAATTATATTTAAAAATATTAAAAACTTTCAGAGCTTATGTGGAGCTTGTGCGTGCCGCCCGCGGGACTGAGCTTACTCCAATTGTGTGGGCTTCCAACCTGTTGATCCAGGAGAACATTGAGAACATTCTTGATCCTGAAAGGTACACTCACGTCACATTTTTACAGTAAACACAATCCGATTCCCATTTATGAAATATTACATGAAATTTTCACAGGTACATTGTCCACTTCCGTAACAGCGGGCGTGACCGCTCCCTTGCCGGTATCTTGGACAAAGGTTACCGAGTCATCTTCTCGAACCGTGACGCATGGCAATTCGACTGCGGATTCGGAGACTGGGTATACTTGCAGCGTATAAATCTAATGATAGGGTTAAGGCATGTGGGGGCAGATAATATGATGTTCAAAGGGACGGTTAATGATGATCATTTGGCTCGAACAGATGGGAGAAGGACGTGGATCCTGCGGGGGGTACAAGACTTGGCAACGAGTTTACGATAACAATCCTCTGAGGGTCATTGCTCAGCTGAACACGACAGAGGAAATAGATTTGCAACCCGGCCAGATCATTGGTGGGGAGGCTGCCCTCTGGTCCGAACAGGTTAGCATATTTTTCCATCCCCACATTTGGTGGCTAAATAGTAATTGATGGTTTGTACAAAAACAAGGACTAATTTATGGCATTTTGCACAGGTTGACGAGATGGGTCTTGAGGCTAAAGTGTGGCCCAGGGGGGCGGCTTTGGCGGAGCGCCTGTGGGCGAATCCCTTCTCCTCCTGGAGGGATGCCGCTGATCGTCTCATCCATCACCGCGAGCGCTTGGTCAAGCGCGGAATCAATGCTGACAGACTTCAACCCGAGTGGTGCTTACAAAACCAGGGCAGGTGCTCAGTCAACTAATTAAATTATCCAGTGGTCTCGTCATGCCTCAGCATTTCCAGTCTGCTGCTGTGTCTTATTATTCTCAACTTGAGGGGGGTTTTACAATTCAACTATAATTATTATAAAAAAAGTACTTTTATCATCATACACACACACACACGCAGAAGAGGAGTAAAGGAACCATGAATTATGGTCAATCATAATGATGTAATAATAGTAATAATAAGAATAAGAATATTCAAGTATGCCAACAAAAAATTATCCATACAAGTAATAATGATAATAATAATAATAATAATAATAATTTAATTATTATTACTACCAATATTGTTATTCCACATAGTAGTACATAACAAAGACTGCCAAGTCTGGGGGGAGACACACGAAACAAAAAAACAAATCATGTTGTGTAGCCTCATTGTTGTCACCTCATATCAGTCGTATTGCATATGCACACATGGAAAAACTCACGCTGTGCTATGTCTGCGTCATATCATCATCATTATCATCATCATACAATAATTGTTATTCTAAAAGTCACTCCATGTGCAAACAATTAAACGGGGACCGTTGTTATCAGACAGTTAACTTTTATTTATTCAAAAAGTAAAACAGTTTCTTACGTAACTCATATGTGTTTGTTACTGCGACGTTTGTGAGTATGTGTGTGTATGAGTGTGTGTGTGTGTGCGCACGCGCGACGTCAGCCTGCCTCAAAATACTGGAGGTTAATAATGATAATTTACAACTTCTCAAATGTCCATCGTCATCAATCAACATGGTTTAAATTAAATTACTTTGTTAAAACATGACGACAGGGACAAAACAGAGTCTCGTCCCACTCCTCGCCCTCTCATTTCGTCCAACCAACGAACCGTTGGCACACTTTAGCGACGACTGGAAACAAAGCAGTCTCACTTACCTACCGACGAATTGTCAAAAAAAAAACTTGCGCCCACTGAAACCCCTTATTAATTAATCACTAATCAAATTACTAATAATTAAGACACAAACAAAGTTTTCCTGTCAGCCACGCACAGAGTTGAGATTTCATAAATTAGTCGTTCAAGCACTCCTAGGCCTTCACCAATTCAATTCAGCTCGTGGAAAAGTTGACAGTGAATGAGTACGAAAAAGACTTGTTGTTACTCAGTGGAAAACTACGGTAGAACAACAGCATTCATTGTGTCAAGTTGGCCTTTTTTTAGTTACCCACAGAAGTCACAATACTGCACACTCACAAACAGAAAAACTTTTGCTAGGCCTGAGCAGTGGTGTCGGTCCAAAGTCATTGTAATGTAATTATACACATTATTGTTGGGAGTTGGGATCGTGGGGGTGGGTGGTGGTATTTGAACAAAACCTGATCTGCCGCCGATATAATTACAAATCAACTTCATGGCACGTAAAGCATGATGACGGGCGCCAGAGTGCATTCCGCTCCGCTTGACTATGTGAGCTCATGCTCAAAACTCCCATAATAGTCGCACTTGGCCCCATAAGTCTCACTGTGAGTCAACACTGAGCATCCTGCTGCTGAAACTTCCATCGCGAGCTTCCCCGCAGTCGAGTCTCTACATTGAGTCGGTCGTCACTCACTACTGTACAGAACTCACGTCATTTCAAATGCCGCTTTTTTCCTCAGACAGTAAAATATTCCACGTCTGGTTTATAGAGCAACAAAAAAAATTGAATAATCTTTGACTACCGACTGCCGGATTGCCGCCGCCCCCAAATAAATGGTAGTCGTTACAGTATAGCCATCATTTTCATTATGTAGATCGACCAACAAATGTCCTCTTCACGTCTCCATTAATGCTCATGTTTCCCGGGAAATTATGAGAAAAACCAGTCAGTCATCAGTTGTCACACACACACACACAAATATCTTGAAGGCAATTTACTCATTTGCACCACACGGACACAGAGACCAAATAGTATTGATGTATTGATTCATTTTATACACGGGAATGGAAAGACAGTGAGAAATGAAAGGGATGATGAGGCCGTTTGAACATGTTTCTTTCCCGGCAAAGCGGCGGCGCGGTCGACTTTATACGATCCGTCCACCGGCAAGACAATTAAAGCTAATACGAGTCATCCACAATCCACCGGCTCATCCGCATTGCCCGCCCAAGTTCAAAACTGCAGAGATAGATATTTATTACCCTGGGGTATTTCCATTATGGAATATAATAATTAATTATTGTAAGTCAAAAGGAATTGCCTACTTACGATCAAACTGGCTCAAGTTCAAACTGTGGTTTCTAAGTGTGGACTTGAGGTAACTTTTACCATAGCATAGCTCATGCCGACCAGAGATGCCACACTGCGTTGTTGTCCACTTGACAACATTGACAAAAAATTGACACTTGATAATAACAATGTGGAAAGGCGCGCGGAAGTAATACATAGAGTTAATACTGAAACAAGTTCAACTGCGGGGAGGAGGTTCAAAGATGGCGGCTAGCCCACGGAGAGGACGTCATCGCGGTAGCAGGGTGCAGTAGTAATAGCATTGGCGGAGGCCTGCTGATGACCATGTTGGTGATTCGTTTGGCTGGTGTACACAGGCCCGTTGGTCGGGCTAAGATGATGATGATGTTGCTGCTGCTGCTGCTGCTGTTGGTGCGGAGGAGGGTGATGATGATGATGATGCTGCTGCTGCTGCTGCTGATGATGATGAGGATGACTGTGAAGATGGGGATTATGATGAAGATGAGTGGCGTCGAGATGGAGTTCCAATGCGGGATCATCTTCAGGGTCCAGGTGGACACAGTCCTTAGTCACTTCCTCCCAGGCGCAGCTTGAGCCGCTCTCTCCATCCTCACTCCCGCTTCCCCCACCTCCACTTCCGTTTCCTCCTCCGCGATTAAATCCGAACGGCCAAGTCTGGAGGAGCAAATAGGATGGGATTTTTAGGCAAAGGCAATAAAACACCACAGCCCGCAATGCCTTAACTGACGCTGACAAGCCACCCTTGGACAAAACCTCTTGGATGGTAGTTAAACTCTTTATTTTTTTTTCTGCCTCAATCGGACTGTCCGTACAGAACGGATTTCATGAGTTAATACACTGTAGATTACATGTTTTGTTCCGGCAAATTAGCCACGTTCAATTTCGGATTAGCCCCCCACCACCTCCTTGACGGCTCCAGAGGACAACGGACGTGGAGGTGGAGAGGGAGTGATGAAAAGTTTATTATGACAAGTGCACCAGAAAGTGCTCCTTGAAGGCTCTTCATCCCCATGGTAGGATTTAAGGACCCTTTGGCGTCTGTTTATTTTATGATGGGAGTTTTGATACACAACAAAAGGCTCCGCCGGACCCGTCTTTCATCTTGCCGGCATACGCCCGGCGACAGATACACCCTAATCACACACACACACAGGCACATACACACACACACACACACACACGAACACACACACACACACACACACACACACACACACACACACGAACACACACACACCCACACAGGCACATACACACACACGAACACACACACACAGGCACATACACACACACGCACACACACGCGCACACACGCACATACACACACCACAAAAACACACACACACACACGCACATACACACATACTCACTCCATCAGTCACAAACAGGCGCACACACGGCATCACTCACTCACACTCCCATACATACACACACACACACACACACTCAAGTCCAGATCCGCGTAGGTAAATCCCATCAAGTCAAACAGATGACAAATCATAACGACCTAACCTATAACTTGATATGAAAGAGCTTCCCGCTCGCTAAACAAACTCCCCTTGCCACAGCCCAGCCCTTCCAGTACTCGGGCCCTCATTACTGACAGCCTGAGAGTACTACCAGCGGACTTCCACGCAACGCAGGGGCAGTAAGACGCGCTTGATTCTGACTGACTTCAAATCTTGACCTACAGTCCCCTCTGCTTCTAAGGAAAGAAGATATGAAGGCTCATCGGGAGGGTTGACTGACTGACTGACTGACTGACTGACTGGCTGGCTCACTGAGTAGAGTTACACTTACTAGCTTAAAAGAGCACTTTGTCATCTCCCCACTTGTTTCTTAACCATACATTACTACTTTGTAATGTGACGGGGTCCACCTGCCACCCGGACCCCAGCTCCCAAGTAGACGCATTGACTGTTTCCTAAGTGAGTTCTCGGAATGGGGAAAATCAGTGGCCAAGTATGGGGTGATGTGGGATGGGCTTTTTTAAGCTCTCCTGTGCTATTGTCATAACTTCCAGACCAAAATTGATGGCACAGTCGTAGTCATCATCCCCAAGTGGAACTACCATGATGATCTGATGATCTGGACGAGTCATTTCCAATCCTCATTCCTCACTGGTAAATGCCCGACTAGCAAATGTAACGTGAAAATTTTCCTCGCTACCCGACTAGAAAATGCTCCCTGTGGAAATCTCCCTCGCTGCCCCACTCGCAAATACCCTGTCAACAGTGTACATAAATTATGAACTTTTTCGACATAATCCTCCCATAATACGGCCCTAGTTTAGCACCCGCTAAGCTCCACAGCAAGGGCGTTGTTGGGGTGGGGACGACGGAGGAGTCGGTCGGAAAGCGTGCAGAGGCCACCTCGGCGTAGTCGTGGTCGTGAGCGAGCAGAAGTGATGAGAGCAAATTCATTTAGCGTGCGCCCTGTCATTTCCCAACAGTTTGTAGCCGTCAGCCGAGGAGTTGTGCTGTGCGGGGAAGTGTGAGCCATTCCGTATGTTCCCAGTCCCATTCCCATCCCCTCCGCCGCCGTATTATTATTAGTTACGTGTTACGTCCTGCCCTCTGAAACCTCGGCACTACCACCGGGCTAGCGAACCCCCATTACTTTCGTACCAACTTGACTGATTTTTATACATGCTTTTAACATAGTCGCTTAAGTTTTTTAATGGACTCCACAATAATAAAGACATGACATCTCACCAAGCTCATGGCCGGATGAATGGGGTCTTCCGAGCCAAATGGATCTTCCCTCAGAATCCCCTTCAGGTGTGCAATGTAGGAGGCGGCGAGTCTGAGCGTGTCCAACTTGCTCAACTTTGTGTCCGCCGGTACCCACGGCAGCGTCGTTTTGAGTCGGCAGAAGGCCCTGGGATTGGTAAAATGAACATCAATGCTGTGGTTTCCGGCGGCCCGTGTGCCATGATCCCATAATTTGAAGGGATTTTGGCGGGAAAAGTAGTAGTAGTAGTAAAAAAAAGTAGTACCTGCTCAGTACTCTCATGCGGGCTCTCTCACGGGCATTTGCAGCGTTTCGCTGGATTGGTTTATCCTTTGTGGTCAGGGACGAGACTGACGCTAGACGATGATTCTCGGATGAGGCGCTTTTCTTCTTCCGCGGCATAATTCCGCCAGAGGAGCTGCTGCTACTGCTGCTCCTTCTTTTGTTCCGACTGCTGGCTGCTGATGTAAACAGCATAATTTTTAAATATCGGCCAACACCCGGCCGTTTAATATGCCTTCTCCTGCTGCTCTGCGGACTGTTCAACCACACGAACGTCCCAAATGTTTACTGTATCACTCCCGGGAATTCCCCGCTATATTTCCACACACACACACAAACACACAAACACACACACACACACACACACACACACACTCAGGAGCACCAAACAAGACTTTTGGACTGGAGGAACATGTGAGCTCAGACGGCACGAGGGATGAGAATGCGATGGATACGTTTACAGACTCTTTCTCTCTCTCAGATGTATATACAAAAATCCCTGGTTAAAAAGACAAAAGGACACCGCTGCTGGTGAGCGAGGCTCATGAAAAAGGCTATAATGAAGCAGTTTATGTTCTCGGCTGCTATCAGGATGATGAGCGAATGGTTGATCTCTATGGTGGGGACGCCTACTCCAACTTCCAACTGATAAAATTCTGACGTTGTTCTCAATAGGCCGCAGCAGCCACGACCATTACTGTGCACTGTATCTTGATTGTGCTACTATATCCATGATCACATATACAGATTTGGATAGTTTGAAGAAAACAAAACTGAATCATTTTGGCAGGGCTGAGCCCACATGTTCCCGCTGAAGGACTTTACCCAGGCTTGTACAATCGCGGGGAATGGAAACACATGCAACTTTATCCGTGCGGTAATTCCAGCCAACAACTTTACCAATGGAGGCACAAGTGCCATGGCTAGACCATTAGAAATATAAGATATTAGCTTATAAAAACCCCTGCCTTTCAGTTGGCTTGGGTCATTTCAGTAGGGAGGAAACCTCTTTGGATGCAGGAAGCGATATTGTATGTACAGTCAACTTGATGTCACGGTTCGATCCGGTTGACTAGAATTTCCCATAAAATTGAACACCCATCACAGCCAATAGATTGGATTCCCTATAGCTCCTGTGCAGGCTATAGAAATAATGCGGAAAAAATGTAGTTATATTTTTATACATTCAATTCGCATTAGTTCCAACGTGCACTAGCAGCAGCAGGTGACTGGTGAATCAGCATGAGCAGTGGTCATGCTTAAAGGCCTATATGATAACATCATATATTCTCAGAAAATTTCTCCCTCAGTAGTCCCTACAAGCTCGAATGGGAAGGATGCAGGGGCTTTCCAAAGGGATCTTCATTGCGACCCTCGAGCGATCCAAAAATCTCATTTTTCTTTCCACTTCCATTGTGGAAGGCTGGAATTAGTTTGTTAATTAATTTGCCCATATTATTATAAAATAACTGTAACTTTAAATCAAGGGAAAATGTGACGTGCAAGGCGCCCTGGTAACCCATTTAACTGAACCCTTTGAAGCAACTCTATTAAACTTTCTGTGCTAAAGGAGACACCAAACACGGGAACATTCTAGACGAGTTCTTTCGGGGCCAGCACACATGAATCAGCTCAGGCGAGTTTTAAAGTTTTACCGGGAATTTTGAGCTTTATTGCATCTCTAACAGCAAATTTTATAGACGTAAAGTTTGAGACGAAGCACTGACCACTGCGCTAGCCCATAAATGCAATGCAAATTGTGCTTTGACAGCTGAGATTTTAAATTTCGCGGGCAAATTAATAAATTTGATTACTAAAAGATTATTGCTGAAGCTGGTTTACTTCCAGTAGCAGTCACTGAATGTAGTGCTGCAGCGACTAATGCCTATATTATGGAGAACTAAATTAAACCACTAATATTTTCACTCAAACTTCTAATTCTTTTCGAAATGCTCTCAAATTCTAACTAAAACAAGAAAATAGGATTCGAACAACCTGGAGAGACCATCTTTAACTCAGACCATAAGATTTAACTAGATCTAAAAATAATTTGTGGTGAAAACCATGCCCAACTTACCGACTCCTAGACACTGAGAAAGGGCCAAATTCAAGTCTTTCGTCTCAACTGCTGAATCGGGTGATAAGTTCCGTCGTACAGTAAATGTCTTTCCTTTATCAAATGGACCCACTCAATCCTAAAAACTGTCCAACGTAAACCTGGCGACTTTGTCAATAATTGACTAATAACTTTGTCGGAGCAATTCCTTGCTCAGTATGATTGACTCGCAAAGGACTTTAAGTGACTTTCAAGGGTCTCTCTTCCTTCCCCTTTGGCCAGGCAAAGAGTGAGGGTACTTTCACACAAGTGTGGTGACTCTGGGGTGAATGGTGAAGAAAAATTACATATTGGGACTTTATGATGAGCGTGAAGATGATGATGATGATGATGATGAGGCTAGAGATGTATGGATGGAGACTCTGTATATTGAAGATATTGTTTTCCCTGATTGAACCGAAAAGGCAGGAGAGCCAACCTCCAGGGTAGAAGATTCTCCGCCTTGAGATGAGAAGGATGCACGCCTTGTTTCCATTTTTAGCACTCGGAGCTGAGACGCTGGCGTATGATCATGACATGACTTTCCCCAAATCGTCCACAGGAAGGACCGTCTCACCAATCCTGTTCAAGTTCCCTCAGTAAATATGTAGTCGCAGTTGCGCTGCGGCCAAGCCAACGTTTCCCAGATGAACCCAGCATGGGATATCATGTCGTCGTCGTCGTCACCATATAATACTTGCAGCCAGTAGCTCCTACTCTTATACATTTTGTAACTCCGTCAGTCAGTTGTCTAGTCTATACCTACGTATTTTTACTTTTGTCAGTAGAAATTTGATTGTCAAGATTTAGTTGGTTGCGCGGGAGATTTTAATGGTTGATTTTAAGTGGCCGCTAAATGGTCATTGCCTCAAACTGAAACAGAGTACCATTTAAGTGGCCCGTTAAACTTTGTGCACGATTAAATTGTTGGAAATAATGGATTTTGTGTGTGTGTGGTCCAGTGTGTATTTTCAGCGAAGCATTCCCTCCCGCCTCACAGAGACAGACAGATTTTCATCCCGGACAGATTGATGATGATGATGATCTGAAAGTAATTACACCAGCCGGAGGTGTTGGTGTGGTAATTGGTAAAGGAGCGCTGACGTAATTATCCATTGGGAGAAGATGACAACTTGAGGGGTACTTGAGTACGAATGGGAACGTAGGGGGAAGGAAAAGTGAGGGATAAAAGTCACGGTCCTTTTCCCATAGGGTCCCTTCCACTCTGTATATTATATACACGCGCTACAAACTTGTCAGCGGTTACAGGGTATTGGGTTCCAATTAAGCATTAAGTCTTAACGATCTGTCAAAGATACGCACCAGCGGCATCCCTTCCCATCTAAGCATCCAACCGTGCCACTTGGCTGTGAGATCCCTGGGCCAAGTCCCCATTTATTTATCCGGTAACAGAAATGTTTATGCGGTTAAATGTGATGTGACGGAAGATTTCGAGGATGAACCGTCCACGGCTTAATGCAATCATCTCAGGCGCTTAATGGCTGGAGCTGGAAACCCACAGCATTGTGCTGCTCTGGATACCTACGTTATACTTGTAGAAGGAAATGTGTAGTATGTACTCGTGAGATTCGGCGCTGGTTTACCCATAAGCTCCAGGAGGGCCCTACGTTTTATTTGTACAGGGAAATGGTTTGAGGGGAAGGGGCCTGAGTTTTGAACTCCCTTTTAAAAGTGCATGATTGAACGTGAGTATACACGCGGAAATAGTTTGACCTGTAGTAATTAGTCTGTGAGACTTACCACGTATAGAAAATTACTCTGTATATTCCCCCTCCAGATTTAAGTGCCCTTTCCTCCACACTCTCACTCTCCGATAGCAATGTGAAGGGCCGTCTGTGTAGCTCACTGGCACCACTTACAGCGTAAGTTATGCCGTTTGGGTTGAGATCCATTAAAAATATTCAATGTTCCGTATCCTCTGCCTCTCTCGGATTCCCAAAAATAAAATGTTGCCTCAGTACAACTGAGGAAACTACTGGGCTTTTAAGGGAACGGGTCGAAGGTGAAAGATTGCTTCGAACTCGACATCGCGGGTCTCAATTAAGCATTATCAATAATAATAAGTACTTTCTTGAATAGAATTTTCCATATTTAAATAGCTCAGATGACAGCACTGGACTCAATTATTAAGAGTGAATTAAAATTCCCGGGTGGCAGAGTAGAACAGGACGTTATACAAACAAATTACATATCGAACTTTATTTGAACTTAAAATCATATAAATCACAGTCTGAAATTGACTATACACAAGAACAACGGGAAGATAGATAGTAGATCTCATGGCAATCAAGTCCTTAGAGAAATATGCTACTCAAATCGAAGTCTTCTTTCAAATTTCGTATTTTCCGGACGGAGCCGAAGAAATCGGTAATTCGGACTCTTTTCGGATCCCTAGCGAAGAGATCCTTGCGAACACCAACGGTAGAAATACAGTTCCATTTCGGGCACACTTCCAGCTAGAAATCAAACGAATTTATTCAGTCCGTAAGCACAGGGGAAATACACAGATAAGAAGAGCATTCTATACGGATTTGCAACTTACAAATTGTCCCATGCTCTTGTCGCTGTCGGGCCGGACTTTTTCGAGAAACTCGAGCGCGTAGTAGGTGTAGCGATCAATGATATAAACACCAATACTGGAGTCCACGTGGTGCTGAATTGATTCAAATCATAGGGTTAGTCAAACTGCCTGATAAAGTAACTAGTAATACAATAATTAGTACAGTAAGCATTTCTAATATTACAATAATTTATAATTAATAATAACAATAATTTAAAATAAATTAGAGTAACTTACGGAAAGAGAATCCTCCCCGACTAGACTGCTTGCCACAGCCAGGATGTTGGGAGAGTAAAACTTGTCATACATGGAGGCAGCTTGGCACGTGTCCACCATGAAAAAGATTTCGTTGTACCTATAGGATTTATTATGACAATTTCAGTTCAAATAAAATAGATAAAAGATCCATAAGCGATTAAAGTTTGAACTCTTTACTTCTTTTTTTGCCACATTTGTTCGAAAGCATCGGCCAGCTCCACGTTGGTGATTTCCTCAGAGTCTTGAAATTTGAGAAAGCCATCCCCTCCATGACCCGTCATGTAAATCAAAATGTTGCTGTGCTCATCCGATAGTAATCGCTTGGACCTGGGCGTTTCCGGCTGCACCCGCCCCGTCAGCAGCCGCACAAAGTTTTCTACAGTCACTTCGTAACCTCTACAAATATTTATCCCTGTTAGGGCGGCACGTCTAGGAAATACGGTCACTCCAGGGGTGAGATGTGGACTAACCTATAATCTACTTCCACGTCGTCTCCGTAGACGTCAATATTCTGATTAGCATTGTTGAAGACAGTAGCTGGGGTCGGATTTCTCGGATTACACGCCATGTCATCCGCAATCATAAGTATAATCTGACTGTCTGGGATCCCCAGTCGCTTCACGCTTCGGTAAATGGATAGCACGTTGGCAACATGTCTGTAGTTGAACCAAAACCTTGAGGTATCCACTAAAACGGCCCAATTATTTGTGTGATTCGACTGTGAAAATAAAGAGGAATCATTCGATATTTCATTAAATAGAAATAACATACAGCCATATAGCGAGCCCACGATTAGTTTCCGTAGGTCAATTCACGGGGATGCGTCCCTTAAATTTTTGTTATATTGTATTTTTTACCAAATTTCTAATCGAACTGTCTATATACACATGGATCCATAATATTAATTTTTGTAGCAAGCTACTAAATGAAAGAGCAGTCTTACGGCTTGAAAATCTATTGCTCCAACCACTGAAGCCAAACTCAAAAGCCAGATCACAACTTTTTTGGTGGCTGAACTTCGGTAAGCGTATTTCTGAGTCATTTTGGATGTGCACCAATCATATAACCATTCGAATCTATAGAAAACAAAATGTGTCACACTTGTTAAGCAGAAATTTGGTCCAAAAGCAATAGTACCGATTGAGACTAGTAATTTCTAATTTCTACGGTCCGTGGAGAAACAACTGTAGAACTCACAGGTCAAGAATCACTGGGTACAATAGGTGACCTACAGGAGTGACACAGTCACCCTTCCCGTGACACTGTGACCTGGTCGGTAAAACTAAAATTAAATCTGCGACGTTGACGAAAATTTTAGATTTGCAAATGCACAGTATAGCACTGGCCGAGCTGACGATTTTACACTTTGCCGGTAAGTTATGAGGCGGGAAAGTGGAGTTTGAATTGTCAATTGTGGCGTCTCCGTCTCCTATTAAAAGGGTGAGAAAGAAAGGCACGTAGGGCAGGCAAACACGAACCAAACCGGACGTCGAACCGGGATTTGGTTTGCTGCAAATATTGCTTAGTTTTTTTCTCGACCTGACCTTTTGAAAACGAGATTGATTGCTTGGAACCGGACAAAACAGTTGCAGCTATAGAAAGGAATTCCCTCAAAGCCGATAAGATTTTGCTGGAGTTGTAGTAGAGGAGGTACGAACGAGTTCGGTTTATCGTTGCGACTTGAGTACAGGTCGCAGGTCGCAGTCCAAAGGTTGTCGTTACGGAAGTTCATCCTGAATATTTTCTGTATCATTACAGTTAAACGGTAAAATGGCAACGGAGATTGAGGGAATTTTACCCGCAGACATCCATCAAGTTGTTACATCCTCAAAGATTTTAGTAGTAGGAGCCGGCGGCATTGGATGCGAACTACTGAAAAATCTTGTACTTACGGGATTTAAGGACATTCATATTGTAAGTTTGTTTGTGAAGTTTTTAATTACTGGCTCTGCATCTGTAATTTTTGAAAACTCCAATTTAATGTTTTCCAGATTGATCTGGACACTATCGAAGTGAGCAACCTGAACCGACAGTTTTTATTCCGCAAAGAGCATGTAGGGAAACCGAAGGCGATTGTGGCAAAGGAATCTGCTTTGGTGTTCAATCCGAACGTGAATATCACTGCTGCACATGATAGTATCTTCGAGTGAGTAGTGAATCTCGTGACTTTTTCGTGTAGGATTCTGGTTGAGCTGTCGTTTATTCTAATGTGTAAAGTGAATGGAATGTGGTGAACGAATTACCGTGTTTGTTAATTCTTTATGATGGCGTTAAACACGTTGTACGATCTTATCTAAGGCCCTAATATGCATTGCAAATCTTCCCTGCAGGGCCAAGTATGATGTCAATTACTTCAAGCAGTTTTCCGTGGTCATGAATGCACTGGATAACATGGCTGCACGGAGCCACGTCAATCGCATGTGTCTAGCCGCTGATTTGCCCTTAATTGAGTCTGCATCCGCTGGATTCAAGGGGAATGTGACTGTAAGTAGTTTCATATAAGCAGTTTTGATGTACAATTGATGTAATGTCTTTATTGTAATCTTGTGAGTATTAACGATTGAATTTAAATTGACTTTTTCAGTGTCACAAGAAAGGACTGACAGAATGTTACAACTGCACGGACCGCCCTCGTCAAAAAACATATCCTGGTTGCACCATTCGTAACACCCCTTCGGAACCCATCCACTGCATCGTGTGGGCCAAACACTTGTTTAAGTAAGGCTATTTTACATTATTAGTTTACAGAATTTTGAGCAATCATTACGCTTTCTGTGTAGCGTACAAAATCATAATTGCTCTTAAAATACCGTGATTTTCTAGTCAGTTGTTCGGTGTTGCGGATGAAGACCAGGATGTATCACCAGACTCTGCTGACCCGGAAGCAATTGGTAAGATTTATAAGCGTCACTACAGTCGTTGTATTGAAACCGTGTGTGCTAGATGTCTCGGATTTCATGTGCAGCAAAGTCTGCATGACTTTTATTTTGATTACTCGGGAGAAAATTTTATGTTTTCCCGATATTCACTAAAATTTGCGGTTTCTGTAAAATTTTCAGGCGATGCCGGCCAAGCTGCTCTTGAATCCACTGAAGACAAGAAACGAGTGACCACGAGGGAGTGGGCTAGAGAAACGGAATACGATCCCAAGAAATTATTTCAAAAGTTTTTTCATGATGATATTAAATACCTGCTGTCTATGTCCAATCTGTGGGTGACCAGACGAGCGCCCACTCCGTTGGACTCAGCTGATTTACCTGATGAAGGTAAGTTTTACTAATTGGACAAAATCCTTGTATCCGTTGCCGAGTCAACTCCCTTTAACTAATAGTGAATTTACATTTTACGCCCAGTTCCTTCCAGTAGTTCTTCAGTTCCGATGAATCCAGGATTGAAGGATCAACGCGTTTGGAGCATGGCCGAGTGTGAACGAGTTTTTCGTACATCACTTGAAGGGCTCAAAAAGCAATTCATGGTTAGTGATATTAGGTTTTGAAATTTTGAGTTTTATGGAGATCGCATTTGACGCGCAGTAAATGTGAATTGTTTTATTTTTTTAATTTAGGACGGTAAAGAGGAACCATTGATATGGGACAAGGATGATGATCTTGCAATGGATTTCGTCACGTCCTGTTCAAATCTCAGATGCTTCATTTTTGGTATTCCGCAGAAGAGCCGATTCGACACAAAATGTATGAAATTCTAACTATTATTTTAAAAATTTTGATATCGTGTTTGCTAATGCATGATAAAAATGATTCTTTCTGCAGCAATGGCGGGAAATATCATACCCGCTGTTGCCTCAACCAACGCCATTGTCGCAGGGCTCATGGTCATGCTCTCATTCAACGTCCTTCGGAAGCGATTTGAGGATGTGAAAACGGTATGATAGTACAATTGATAAATACTAATAACAATAAAACAATTAATTAGCATAATTCGTGAGAGATAGCAAATTCCTTGCCGTTCACGTTTTCATCACGTGGATTTTTTTGTTCCAGCTCTACGTTTCCGAAAGGCTGAACGTGAGAAAAGAATTGTTTGCCGTGGATCAGCTTGTGCCACCAAATCCTAAATGCTACGTCTGCAAGGAAAAACCTGAGGTAAGTTGATGTCATATTCAAAAATTATAAATCTCCTGCCTTTTCTTAATTCATTATCGTGATCAATTTCTGCTTCCAGCTGGGCTTGCGGGCGGATCTGGACAAGCTCACCGTCCGAGTTCTCAAAGAGCGAGTCCTTCAGGGGAGGCTGAACATGATTGCACCTGACGTTGAGATCGAGGGCACAGGGACTATTCTCCTCTCGAGCGAAGAGGGCGAGAGTGATGATATCGCAGACAAGCTGATTCGAGACTTCTCCATCCAGCCCGGGACTCGCTTGGTCTGTGACGACTTTTTGCAGAATTACCAAATCACCATTACAATTGCAGAGATGAAGGAGGATGATAAGGAAAACTTGAGGAATAAGGAAGAAACAGTATTTGAAATCATAGGAGATCTTACTCAATTAAATCCCAAGCCTGAAAAGCCTGCAGCAAACAATAATGTGGAAGATGTAGCGACTAATGGCAAAAATTCCAAGGAAGTACATGTTGATGATGGAGGTTCGAAAAGGCCACAATGTATTTTTATGTATAATGGTTTGAAAGTGTTTTTCTAGCAAATTTTCCTTTCATTCCAGATGAGTTGACCATAGTGAGCGAGACCCATGAGGAGGAAGATTTAATTTTGATCGAGCCCACAGATCAGCAGGATATTTCTGTGATGGACACTAGCGAGACTCCGATATCTGCCAAACGCCCCATGAGTGAGAGTCCTTCTGCCAGCATCCCTGTGAAGAAAAGGCGGATCATATCTGAAGTTGTGAATGAACCAGAGGCAGAGTTGGTTCAGATTGACTAATAGTAATAATAATAATAATTATTATTATTTTGATTTGCTGGCGAGGAACCTCCGTATTTTCATACTTTCATCCGCAATCCTGCCAGTAGTAGTTTCATAGTGGATATCACACCAGTTATTTAGGCTACCGTCTTAATTAATTTTAACGTACAAAACTTGCGCAGAGGAATGATTTGGTGTCACTCATCAGTCAAGTTGAGTTGAGAGTCTGAGACTCGGCGCAGTACCCTACAAAAACTTATTATTAACTATATGCCACTGATATTTTAGATTCTCTTTTTGTATGAGGGATTTCCGTGCAGTTGTTACTACTTTACCCATTTAATCCACACACATACTTTATGTGAACATGGTGTTTTAAGTCTTTATTAATACAAGTATATAATTATTACTGTATGCAAGTGTAAACAATCTCATTTTTTCACAAGATTTCCGCATGATAGCTCGAATAATAACAGTCGCTGTTTGAAGCGCTACCAGGGATTGAAGATATCACCTCTCGTTGTCAGACAAAGCCGTTGCGTTACAAAATGTGGGCTACAAGATGCACTATAGGAAAATACATTTTATCATCTCAATATAATTATTATGATCACAACCTGGTGTCTAGAGTCGCACAATTCCCTACATCCTCATCAACCGTATGAGTTAGAATGTCCCTCCAACACCTCTGCACACCGGTCACCTATGCACATTTCCCAATTTTTTTCGCAATCTGGAACCATCAAGTTGGTGAGCGCTCCAAGCTATTTTCCACTTTGACAAAATCCGCCCAGTTCAAAGAACTAATGGGCAAAGTCGAGATTGCTTTTTGAACAGCCATAGAATGACCTTACACGAAAATCTCGGGTAATTTCTTATGTGATCCTCGGCGTTCCCGCCTCAAATATACTATGTGATGGGATGACTAGTTGAAAGTTATACGAAAGACTGCTTGTAAACAGCGCTGCGATTACCGACTTGAGAAAGAAGTGACGGTGGTGGTAAAATCAGTTATCATACGACAATCCGGAACCTCAATCGGGAGCCTCAAAATTATGACAAACATACCCAAACCCATCACATTTTTACTTTCCGGGCAGCTAACAGCAATGAGAATATGTAATAACACAACATTCAATCCGGTTTACAAATATATATATGCATATATATATTAATCGCAAGTCTTCAAATGTTCATAATGGAAGAATAATAGCTTCAGGGTGAAAGCCGCTTAAAACTATACTTTGCAAAATTGTTGATGTTCAAATTGTATCTCTTCACACACACACACACACACACACACACTATTTTCATGAAACGCACGCCCCGATGTATCCAACAAAGTCAGTAGGGACGAGGAACCAATTACAGAAGAATTGAATGCTGTTTAGGCCTTTGTTAGGTAATTAATCCTCTTATGTTTTGTTTTTGGAATCACATCACCTCAGACAATATCGGAGAACTTCTGACCCCCACCTATGGGAATCAAATTAGAAAACACAGGTCGTTATCACCTCGACGTTGTACTTCCTTTTCCAACACTATTTGCACGGGAAAATTCCCTCCACTTACCGCTCCTTAACCATTGTCACACCTCACAGCATCACAATTTGAACTCCAAAAGAGGCAATTGCCCATTCCAGAGTAGCAGAGCAGTGCGACGGCGATGACGAAAACAAGGGAACAAATTGTACATGGCTTCCGCTCCAGGAAAAATCCCGTTAGATATAAAACCATAAACATGACGTGGTTATGCAGAAGGGCAGGGTTCACAGGTTTCGGAAGCAGTAGCACCGGAATAAGCCACTGCAAGCAATACATCTTGACGGATAATGACTGGCTCTCAACACTAACGTGTCAATAATAATGCTCTTGAGGAAATTCTGTGGGAGGGAAACGAAAACAAGTTATTACTTCCTCTATTACCATCACCCCTCATTATTTCAAATAAATTCGTTTCAACAACAGCATCAAGACATGAACTGTCTCATCCAAGACGAATAACTGATCAACACTTCCTCACACACATTGAAATTCTCACACTTATTAAGTACCAACAGAAAAATACATATAGTTCTATTAACTACATTACTGTTATCATACAAAACAGATGCTTTTCTCACTCAATCTGGTTAAAATTTCGTCTCAGTCAGTCCCAAGCAGTAGTATCCATTGTCACTTGGGATGATGAGAATACTAGTAGTAAAAATAAATTGGACACAACAACTAATTTCCTGTACATCTGTGCCTGTACAACCCCCCGCGATCCCGATTACTTACTATATGATTACACCCAGGAAGCTTGTAAAAATCTCTCCAATTTTGAGAAAAGCCAGGTAAAATTTAATTTCACCATTGTTTATAGTACGCTTTGCCAATTCGGATAAAACGCGTCCCGTGAGTGAACATGACGTCGCACTACTTGAGAGGAAGCTGTACAGAAAATCAAGTGCAGCATACACCGCATACAAAGTATATGCAATATTTTGCACTCCATGCTATAGGTGGGAGCGAGCAAGGGGTGTACTACATACCATGATGGATGGTCCGAATCCCTTGGTGTATGTATGTATGTAGACATAGTAGCTGTACTTATGTAAGTTCAGTTCATGCATGCATACGTACATACTGTAGTGTACATTGTAGTACGTTCATGTACCTATTTTCCGGAACAGATGATCGCGGAAAATTGAAATGTGTATGTGAAAGTATTAGACTTGTTAAAAGGCGCCAAAGCCGAAGCATTCAATCCTGCCCGTCACTCGTCCCGTTCCCAGTTCCCATGTCATGTCGTCTGTGTGATTTAGAACAGAATCTAAAATCTGCAATAAAAGGGAAAAAGCTCTTCTCATTTGTTTACGGTTAATGCATTCGCACACGGTCTGTGCGGTGAGGTGTCATATGAGCCGAAGTTTTTGGAAGCCAAACCGCACGTAGTGTCCCTGTGGTCCAGGTAATGTGTCACCATTCAGATTTAACAAGCGACCTAAAACAACGACTTGGAGCTGTGTCGCCGTCAGGTCCCTACCGCATCTCTGAATCACCATGTGCGGATGTAATTGTCGGTGGTGGTGACTTGCCAACAACTATTATCTCACGGGAGTTGGACAATCACGCTGCTAGCGCAGACTGTCAAGGCTGCATTATTGGGAGAATCTACGAGTAACTGGTAAATGTTGTGTAGGACATAAGAGCACCTAAAATGATGACATGCATTATAATATTTGGCATGAAATGATCCTTTGAAGGTAATGGCAGGAGAAGGATTTGTGGGAGGACAGAGCAAGATGAGTGACACGGATGACGAAAATAAAAAAAAGAATGCATCGGCAAGGAAGGGGATCACGATGGCTTTGACGTCCGGTGTGTTTGCCTCACTCGCCGGAACTTTTGGCAAGTTTGCAATGACACAGAGTGAAACTGTGTGGATGTGTGAGGTCGTCTCGGAGCTATATAGTGGGTACCTGCCGTCACATAATTACATCTTCTGTAGCCAGGTATCCGTGTGTTTAGCATGCATGTTTACTACATGGTAAAACTGGAGGGTGTGGCAGATTTTTTGATGTCATTGGTCATCTAATAGGTTGCCATTTACCTTCAAGTTGCTGCCTTCATTATGATGTTGGGAATGAATGCGATCATGTGGACCATGTTTGTCAAGGCCCTTCGGCACTGCAAAACATCATTGGAAGCAACCGTGACAAATACAGCGGCGAATTTCTTCTTTTCCGTAAGTTCTTTATTTGCAGGTGTGACGGCTAATGACTTTAACCAAATGATATTGCGGAGCCATTGAGCCTGGGTCAAATGGATCAGAAATGTGAATAATGATAATGATGAGATGATGACTGTTAAAATTTTTTAAAGGCATTGGTGGGACAGCTGATTTTCGGGGAATCGGTGAGCCTGCTGTGGTGGTTGGGAACACTTCTCATTATTTTCGGACTTGCTCTTATGAATTACTCTCAAAACGGCGGGTGCATACGAGGCGGGAACTTTCGGGGCAAGAAACACAAAACTCGTTAACTTTCATCCAAAGACGGGGATGTGGGACAGGGTTGGCGGCCTTGTCAAGACTTGTCATTAGTGAAATATCCTGACTGACTCGACTTCGAACGAAGGTGCTGTGCGTCGAAAACATTTGTTTCTGGAGTGAAATAACCAGTCGTTTCAAATTGATCTGCCTCGGCATGAGCTGTCGCATTAGAATCCGTAGAATAATCGCTAGAATTTGTTCTGTGAAGTAGTTCCGTATTGCTGCAGACAAGCCGGCTTTATTGTTTGAGAATGATTGTGTTTGGTCTTTCCATTGGAAATTATTCGCAATAATATACGTGTCATGTGATGTCCTGCACGGTGGGGGGGGGGGTGTTTGAAGTGGATGGTTGCATGCTTTTTGTAGAATAAGATACTTGAGCATAACTTGTAGCTTTAACCTATGGTTTAGATGATGGAAGACCGTCCGTGACAGCAGTGAAATTTGCAGTGATTGAATAAAATGACAGATGGTCTTGTGACCACTATGATTTTGCGGGTACGTCGGCAGTGTAATCCTCTGCTTCAGCAATCTGGTGGAGCACCAGACGGAGTGGATCCTGTGACCAAAGCTTTTAAGCCAAATTCAGCTCTGCCATTTGGAATTTTCTATTGTGAAGTTAATTTTGTCAACTACATTGTTAATCCAATATTATTTTCATATAACTTGTTTTACTACCCTTTAAAGATGTGACATTCGTTTTTAATCGCACCGCCTTCATTGTTTTGAGTATAGTAAGTACGCCGTATTGGCAGATGTGCATATAGAAATGTGTTTACATCTTACACAGAGATACCGTTGCCGCTTGTGTTTATATTGCATTTTAACTGTTGCAGTGGTTTAATCGAATCCTGAAATGCTGGAATCTATACTCCCGCTTAGATTTCTGTAGCTCATGAAAGAACATGTAATCAAGTGGCCAGTTGCGAATGTGAATCAATATTTAAGACTTGGTACTTAGTATTATGGTAATGTTATGCATACTGGACATGAAGGAAAAACAAGGGTTTATCAACTGATGACGACGATTCCTATATGTTTAGGCTAAGTAATACCATCACCGTTGTCTGATTTTCCGCAACGTGATATCTTTTGTTATGAATGAGAGGAGCTGAAATTTCTACTGCTTCGGATTCCTTATCCTCGGTGCTACAAGAGGATCGGGGGGAATCACTGAATTCTCTGCTTTTAGTATCGGGTGCGGTACAGAGGGCACGGTCTGATCGTTGGCGTTGTGGGCTCTTGTTGATAGAGCATTAACATTGAGCTGTTGTTTCAGAGCTTAAATTATTCATTATATTATGCTTTGTGAGACATATGTGACTACGTAGTTTTGAAATAAAAATTTTGATCATTTTACTTCAATATTTTATTAATGATCATGAAAATTGATACGTAACTGAGGAACTTTAGCCGTTCAATTGACATGTGAAAACGTACGCGGCGCTCAACGTGGGCAATTTATGCAGCGCATCCAATCCATACAGATTAAACCATACAAAGCAGTAATTAAGGAAACTCTAGTTTCAAGACACTAAAGGGTCTCAAATTTTGAGGTCAATCGATGCAAACGGGAGAATAATCGCAGGACCCATAACTCAGTCAAACCTGAATTTCCGCAACTGGGAATTGACCATTTTTAATCTCTCTGGAGGACCTCTCGTTCGCTCATAATCATTCATTTGTGCGATGGTGACATGTAAGCAAGTAAAACCAAAATCATAATTCTAGATTCTAGAATCTTGAATGGAGGGTTGACATGTTCGTGATAAACGAATCACGCCTACCATTCTGGGATCCTCTTTGTGTCCACAATCATTTATGTAACACTTATTTCACTTTCGTAAATTTGTAAGCACAAGTAAATGTCGGTTTTGGGCTGAATTGTATGGAAAGTATTATTATTATTACACCGCCAGATTGTAGCCATAGTCTGTTGTCGGCCAGATTGCACCAGCGGTCCACGGGTGTCGGCCAACTTGCATCGACTATCGTTGGGGTTGGGGGTTAGTCAGATTGCTCACCGGTCTGAAATTGACACATCCAGTGGCACTGTTACAGACATGGTGCATGACCCTTGGAAAACTCCCGGAAGTACCAAAGCTGTTCGTGCGCGTTCCAAAGTAAGGCGGGCTGGCATAGATTTTTTTGAGTGTCAATGAGTTTTAGCAGTTTTTTACCGATAGGTGGCTACTAATCTGTAGTCTACAGGTAAAAGTTACGAGTTATGATGCCTTGGACGTTTTAATTAATTGCAAAAACATTCAGTGGGCGGAAGACTACGCTGTCCGTTTGTAACCGCGTGGCAGCCACGGTAAGTTTCCTTCTGGAGTAGGAGGTGGAGGATTGCGGACTTCACCGCAGAGTCTCTCAGCTCTTGTTCTATGTTTTTGTGTGGGACTTGGTTGATGTGTCATTACTGCTAGTTTTTAGTTTAATTGCCGTAGGGGTTTTATAGGTTTGGCCGAGGTGGTCAATAATTAACTAAATACTTATATTTGGTGGTAGCTGTTGATTACAACTCAGCCAAGTTGCCTCTGAACCAGGTAAGAGTTAGCTCATTTCGGTCCTAGTTGTCATGGCTTGCTCATAATAAGAACTCATAAAATTTCGGCAAATCCTCATGTTAGGAGGGAATGATAACGTGAAATGAGCAGGTGCAAGCATTTTTGTATTCCAAGTATTCAATCTAACGAAAGGCGAATTTTGTGGTCGTGTTCAAACTGACGAGTAACTCCGACCTGCTTATAGAGACATCAAAACATATTACCATCGTTTTCTGCACTTTCTGAAGCACAGGCAAACACATGAAATCCTTGCACAGTTGCACATGTTCCGATTCAAGCCCAAATACCAAATAAAAGTTAACCGACTTTTGTAATGAACATTTTCCTATGGGATGTAAAATGCAAAATTATGACGGGTCCCATCTTGACTAATCATGAAAATTCGAAAATTGGGTCGATTTCATATGCCTTTTTCTTGGGCTATGTTGTTTCCACACCTCTCATTTCATTACTACAATGTAGAAAATAATTATGCCCTTTCTCCTTAGCTGAAAATGCGCTTTTCATAGAATGTTTGCATTATATTGAGGGTTATTTCATACGAAAATGACGATTTGTGCATTATGGTGATGGATTTTCACATCTTTCCCAAAATATGACTGTATCATGGAGTAATTGACGTTTCACAACGTAGTTCCGGTGACCGTTCATTCTGGCGGGAAATATGAAATTTTTTAGGCTGCGGCGGGGAAAAACAACGCATAACTCAGGAACACCTCAACCAATTTGAGTCGAAGATATGAAAATTTCTAAATGAAATTCAAATTAATTCAGAATTTCCATCTTGTTTAACTTCCCTCCAAAATTTTGACAGAAGTATGTCAGTTACACCAAAATCCTGGAAGAGGATCCTAGAGAATTTAGTCTGCTGAAACAGACATGACTCAAATCGGTCCACGCGTCAGTGAGTTATGTACTTGTGTATATTATGGGAAAGATTTGAAAATCCATCCCCATAATGCACAAACCATGTCGTTTTTGTATAAAATAACTAAGGCGACCACAAAAATGCGTTTTTTCTGCTTCCGAAAATGCATTTTTCAAAGTTCGAAAATGCAAAAAATGCATTTTGTAAAAATTTGATACTTTGCATTTCTATGAAGGTAAAACGC